>APFE031577154.1:865-61647 GCA_000404065.3 Pinus taeda
ATGGAGAAACTGTTGCATGTCCCCACATAGACTTCATGTTTGATTTTCTACAACTAATTAACTCATGGTGAATTAATTAATTATTTTACAAACAGTTGCTAAGATCAAATTCGAATTTTTACTTCTCTATTTTAGTTCAAGGACTAATTAAAATAGGAAGGTATCCCAAATGCTATTTATAGCAGTACTAAATTTAGCACTTCTATATTTAGCATTTCTTGTTTCTATTTTCAACAAGTAAATCATACAACTAATAGTACATTGTCCCTGCACTCTAGTCTCAAATGTCTTTCTTAGAATCAACATGCATGATTTTCTGATGAGGGAATCTTTAGTTAACTAGAGTGACATTTGTGGATGCACCAATGCACCAACTGACTGTTAACTCTCTATTAGTTCCACAAACAGTTTGGAACTAATTTAACTGAACATAACTCAGTAAACTGAGTTATCTAATTACAACTCACAATCAAACTCATCCTGGACACCTAAAACTTAGGGAGAACATATACATGACTTCTAAAAGACTTCAAACTAAAAATTCCTAAGTTAAATGAGTCCACTTAACGTAGTTAACTATTACAAGTTGCTATGAGAAAAGAATTACAATTTTAATTCACAATTTAATTCAAGGACAAATTAAATTGGAATTTCTCAATTCTAGTTTCAACATTTCTTATTGCTATTTTCAACACTCCCTCTCCACAAGAAAGGAATTCAACTCGATCCTCATCTTGAACCTTTGGAATGTTCTGCATGCAACACTTCTCTCTAGTGTTGTTGCTACAACAACTCTAGAAACAAAAACAAAACATCCAACCTGAATCAGTATGATGCATCTGTCATCAAGGTCTCTTAGTGTTATTGCCTCTACCGACTAAAAACTTTGTGCCTCTGTTGACTCTACCTTTCTTCACTGTTGTCAACCCTTCTCTGGGCTCTTTAGTATCTAACTGCTCTAGCCTCTTTCACTTTGGTCTCTGACTGCATCGATCGCTATTGATTCCTCCCTCTACTATGTAGTTTAGTCTCCTGTAGCAAGGTACGATCCATGAGATAAAATCTCTCAATGGACCCTACCCAATTTCAGCCCTCTTGGGGTTATCACATCATATTTCCCCACCTCACACCTAGAGGTATGGCTGCATGTGATCCCTCTACCCACCTGGCTCAAAATTTCCCCCTACTAGAGGTCTCTACATGAGTGGATGCCTCCACTCAGTCTCCTCTTAGCTTCTCCAATTGTAGTTTCTCCACAATTTTCTAAAACCGCTCCTTCTCTACTTGAGTTGAACTCTCCACTCGGTCTCCTCTCAGCTTCTCTAGTTGTGGTTGCTCCACAAATTCCTAAAGCTACTTCAGAGGCTTCTTTTGGGGTTGCATATTGAGAGGTAACTTACTCTCCCTCTCAACCACCAAGTCTCTAACCTTTGCTTTGCTTCTCAAGGCTTTGCATGCATCTTTTACCTCAAGAGAATACAGGTTCTTGATCCGTGTAGTGATTTGTTTTACTTGTCCCATGGTGATGTGTCTAAGGAAAACCTTTCCCTTACTAAAAACCACATCATAGCCACGATCTTCCAATACTGTGACCAAAACAAGATTCTTCTTTAGTCCCGGAACATACATCACATCTATGATCCTGAGAGGGGAACCAGACTCCCTCTGAAAGGTAACCGTACCAATCTTGGCAGCTCTATACCTCTCGTCATCTCCAAACTCTATGCTCTGCTTGAGGTCTTTCTCCTCAAAATCACTAAAGAGATCTCTATTCTCCATCATATGGAATGAGGCACCAATGTCAAGATACAACACACCTCCCATGACAGTGTTGGCCATGCATGCAATGATAGTGAAATCAAGTTAGAGCTTCGCTTACTGCAGCTACTACAAGCTCCTTCTTGCTTTCTTTCTTTTGTGGGAAATTCGTGGCACAATGCTTGTGACAGTGAAAAAACTTGACTTTTGTTAATCCATCTTCTTTTTCCCGCCTCACCTTGGGACTTCTTTCTCTTGGCCTTCTTTGCCTTACTCGCTAAGTCAAAATCTTCTTCCACTTCCTTGGAAGAGGTTCCATCTCTGGTGTTTCGTTGAAACTCCTCTTGTACCAAGTCCGACCACAGTCATTCCCAATTTGGTAGCTTCTCCCTCCCATTAACAGAGTCCTGATAACTATGCCAACTCCTGGGAAGTCCTAGAAGAGCTAGGCCCACCATATCATCCTTGACAACATTGATTCCAACACTTCCAAGTTCATTCCGATAATGAGTGATCTTGGTGAAGTAATTTGGAATTGAGTCACCCGCCTCCATCTTGATTTTTCGAAGTTTATCTGTCAGTGCCAACTACCTATGGTCACTGTTGTTTTGGAAAAGGTCCTTCAATGCTTTCCACATAGCATGCAAAGTTTCCTTCCCATGGAGACTCGAGACAATGTGGTCTCGAACCCCCTCAAGGTTTATCCGCATCGCCCTCGCCACACACTTCTTCCATTCAACTAGATTTTGAGCATCCGATGCTGGTGGCTTAGGAATGTCCTTATCAATGAATTCCTTCAAGCCATTATCCTCCAACATGGCCTCCATCTTGTCCTTCTAGGCTATATAATTTGAGATGCCATACAAGGCATACTCGAGCCGCAAACCGTAGAACGTCATCTGTCGATCCTGAAGTATGTAATGAAAATTCAAATTTCACCTCTAACCCTGAACTCAAAAACTTTGAAATCTCCTCTAGTATACTGTCTTCAGGTCTGATACCATGTAGAAATTTCTTGTATATTCAAAAGCTCATGCAATTTACTAAAGCATAGGACAAGAATCTACTTTTACTTTCAACCAACAGAAGCCAATAGATCAATGAAAACAATATGAACAAGAAGAAGATAAATCAATGGTGCATAACACAATAAGTATCTAGGGAAAACCTCAAATGAAAACTCCACTATCTGTATTGAATTAAATCAGAAATCCAAGATGATAATACAATACTTGTTCTCACAAGAACAATCACAACACTCAGTATGATCAATCTCACTGCTCACAAGCAAGATCAAGCCAATCTCTAGCCTCTTCTTTTGCTCTCCAAGCCCCTGATTCCTTGCACCCTTGGTCAAAGAATTTAGATGAATACAATATGCTCTGCTCAAACTTGAGCTTAACCTACACAAGTATTTCCTATCCTTCACCTGATGAATTCCCTTGGCCAATACTTAGCCAAATTTCCAAGCCTCCAAGCTTCTAATTCTTTGCACAATTCCTAAGAGAATTAGCCTATATTTAAAGGGAAATTCCTCATCCATAACTATGCAATCCAAAATTAGGTCCTTCTCTGATTACATGCATGATATTTACAACTTATTAAATCATACAACTAATAGTACATTGTCCCTGCACTCTAGTCTCAACTAGGTCGTTCTCAGAATCGACATGCATGAGTTTCTGATGAGGGAATCTTCAATTAACTAGAGTGACAATTATGGGTGCACTAGTGCACCAACTGACTGTTAACTCTGTATAAGTTCCACAAACAGTTTGGAACTAATTTAACTAAACATAACTCAGTAAACTGAGTTATCTAATTACAACTCACAATTAAACTCATCTTAGAACCCTGAAACTTAGGGAGAACATATACATGACTTCTAAAACACTTCCAACTCGAAATTCCTAAGTTAACTAAGTCAACTTAACTTAGTTAACTATTACAAGTTGCTATGAGAAAAGAATTACATTTTTAATTCACAATTTAATTCAAGGACAAATTAAATTGAATTTCTTAATTCTATTTTTAACATTTCTTGTTGCTATTTTCAACAAATATTTGTGGGGTGAAGCATCCAAAATAATTGTCTACATTCAAAGTCAAAGTCCTCACGGATCACTTGACAACATGCTTCTTTAAGAAGCATTCATTGGGAAGAAACCATGTGTAGACCATCTCTGGATATTTGGTTGTCCTGTCTACATTCACATTCGAAAAGTTAAAAGAAAGAAGTTGGATCTTACAAGCATGAAAGGCATATTGGATGGCTCTAATAAAAATTCAAAGGAATATAGGATCTACATAAAGGAAGGGAACCAAATTGAAGTAAGTCAATATGCGATCTTTGATGAAAGTGTTGCATATAACAAATCTAAAGATCTTTAGATTGACTCCGGTGACAAAGAACTACTGATATTTGAAGAATGTTCTAGGAAGGAAGAGGATCTCAATCATGAAGAAGAAGGTCCCAGTAAACCTATGTAGCAAGTTATCATTCCTGAAAATAGAAAGAGACCTAATTGGTTGAAGTCTAATCTTCAAGATGTAGAAGGACATGTAACAACTAAGGGTACATTTAGGGAAAGCAAGAATCCTAAAAGATATTAAGGATATGCAGCCTATATGAAAAATTTGATTGAAGCATAACCATCCACCTTTGAAGATGTTGTCAATCATCAAGAATGGAAAGATTCTATGAATGAATAATATCAATCAATGATGAAGAATGGAGTTTGGGAAATCCTTCCTAGGTGGAAAGATAAATTTGTGGTGACTTCCAAGTGGCTCTACAAGATTAAACATGTAGCAGATGGAAGTATTGATAAATATAAAGCAACATTTGTGGCTATGGGTTTCTCCCAACAAGAAGGCATCGATTATGAAGAGACATTTGCACCTACATCTATATACACAACTATACAGTCGTTGATCTCTTTGGCAACATCGATGGGATGGTACATCCATCAAATGAATGTCAAGACAACATTCTTGAATGGTTTTATCGATGAAGAAGTCTATATAGAACAACCCTTGGGATTTGAAGTGAATGATAGAGAGACTGATGTCTGTAGGCTGAAGAAGGCACTTCATGGCCTTAAGAAAGATCTAAGGGCTTAGTATGCAAGGATGGACACATATCTACAAAGATTAGGCTTCTCGGAGAGTTCTGTTGATTTGAATCTCTATATCAAGGGAGTGAAGAATGAACATGTAATGATTCTTTTATATGTGGATGATATTCCCATAATAGGTGAGGAAGGTAGTATTCAAGAGTTCAAGAAGCAATTGGCAGCATAATTCGATATGAAGGATCTAGGGTTGATACATTATTACTTGGGGTTGGAAGTTTGGCAAGGATCTGATGAGATATATCTAGGTCAAGGAAAATATGTGATTAAGATGTTGTAGAGGTTTTGCATGATGTACTGCAAACCTGTGACAATCCCCCATGATCACAAATTTGAAGAGGCTAAGAAGTTATGATCAAGCCCCATGGATCCTGCAAGGTATAGACAGTTAGCTAGCTTTCTAATGTATCTTATGAGCACTCAAGTAGAAATTTGTTTTGCAGTGAATATTCTCAATCAGTATTAGATAGATCCTAAATATGACCATTGGATAGTAGGCAAGCATATACTGAAATATCTCTGAGGAATAATCCATTACTATGTACAGTATGACAAAAATAATGATGTCCAATTGATTGGATATACAGATTCTAATTGGGGAGGCAGTGACACAGATGCAAGAAGCACTTTTGGAGAATGCTTTAGTTTGGGATCCTCTATGATATCATGGATGAGTAGAAATCAAGGGTCAATTGCTTTGAGTAGTGTTGGAGTTGAATATATTGCAGCATGTGAAGTCAGTAGAGAAGTTGTCTAGTTGAGGAAGTTTTTATCCAACCTATTTGGAGGACCAATGGACCCTACAGTTATACACTGTGATAACCCTAGTTGCATAAGGTTGTCTAAAGACCTAGTATTCCATGGGATGACAAAGAAAATAAATAACAAGTATCATTACATATAAAATCTAGTGCAAGATGGAGTATTGCAACTATAATATATCTCCACCGATGAGCACGTAGCTGACATTTTGACAAAATATCTCCCTAATAAGAATCTTGTGTATTTCAGAGATAAGCTTGGATTGGTTGATATCTCCTTCCTAGTTGAGAGGGAGAGATAGACACATCACTCTTGTCTTCACTTTTTGAAGAAAGAATGGAGGATTGGGTAAGCATCTAGTTTTCGATACTCTTTGAGGATGAGGTAGGATATCCAATATGTAAGAGTAGTCAAAGAGGAAATTCCTTGAGGATGTGTTATTCCAAGATAGGATTTTTCCTAAAAGGACATACCTTGTGAACACGTGGGCGGGGTATCTACCTTAAGAGACAATGATGATAGTGTCTATCAATCATTGTTTTGCCAACATTGTGCTTTGATCTTGTGGAGAGATAGAGTCGTTATTCAAGGCCTTATTATGTGACAATGTTGGTTGGTATGTTGAGATGCAATGAGATAAACTGAAATAATAGCTTATAAGATGGCTTACCAATCTAACTCTTCTTATGAGACCTTTTCAGTATGAGAATGTCCATGTACCATTATGAATATGTCCCTAGTTAAGAGGGAGTGTTGAAATATGTAACTAGGTTCGGTCTTCATAAATATGAAATGTACTCTTGATTCTTGTATATTGTAAAAAGAAAGAAAAATTATTATTGTTATTTTTTTAGCATGGATTTCATGCTCAAGGTCATTTTATTTAGAGGTCAAGCACCCATTGAGCGCTTATAGGATTTTTCATAGAGTCAAGAAGTCAATAAATTCATTGTCATATGAAGAAGACCCCATTGGGGATATTCTAACATGTAAAAATATTTTCTTTTTTGTATTTAAAGTGTCAAAATACCCCTCCAAGACCAAGTTGCCTTGGCAGCTAAGAAGTTGACTTCATTAGGGCATGTCGTCCTCCTTGGAAACCTATATATAGGAGAGAAATCAACCTCCTATGGACACTCACTCATTCCTCATCATCCAAGTCAAGAAGAGGCAAAAGAAAGGAAAGCGAAGAAGGATAGAAGGAAGAAGGATGAAGTTTATGGGTTAATTCTCATTTTTTTTCTCTCTCGTGTGGATATAAGGCTAGAGTTTTGTAGCTAAGGTCAAAGTTTTCAAGTTGTAGAAAGAAGCTCAAAGAAAGGACTTTTAGGTCACCTACTAGCTCTAGAAAGTGAAGCAACCCAAGTGAAGGAGCAAAGAAGCCATGGAAACCCTAATTTTGCTCACACGTGTGAAAGCAACAGCTGTTGCATAGGTAAAAAAATTTAGACTTGCAGTGGAGGCCGAAATTCTGTCGTTGGGGGTCGAAATTATGCAACTAGAAGAGATTTGACTGGGTTTGACTTGGATAGAAGAAGCACAACATCAAGAAGGTTTGGCTTGGTCTTGGAAGTGTATTGGAATTGTTCTAGAGGTCTTGCAATTTGTCATTTGAAGAATCTATAAGAAGAGGAGATTTGTGGGTTTTCCTCTCAAGAGGAGAGGTTTTGGCCCTGGCTTGCAACCTAATTCTTATATTCTTGTGTACTATTGGTCTTCATGTTTTTGGTAGTTGTTTGATGGTAAGAACAACATAATAATAAGTGAAGAAGCTAATAATCAAGAAAAGGTAAAAATACATCACAAGAAGTTATCAAATTTAAGAGAAAACGTCCTAATTATAGCCCTATCAATTTTTCAAAATGGGACAAGGAAAATGGAGTATCTACTTCAAGATATCTCTTGATTATAGGATCAACAACTGTCTCATGGAGATTGCGCAAACAGTCAGTTCCAAAAGATTACACAACAGAGGAAAAATATGTGGCGACCATAGCAGTAACAAAGGAAATTGTGTGGCTCAAGAAAATACTTGAAGGATTGTAGGAGAAAAAAGTGAATTCAACTCCTTTACTTGTTGATAATACTATTACAATAAAGTTGGCCCAAAACCCTAGATTCCATGATCGAACCAAGCACATCAACACTAAGTATCATTTGATTCAATACCATGTAGAGGCCAAAACTATTCATCTAAGACATTGTTCCATGATTGAGAAAATTTCAGACATCTTCACCAAAGCACTTGAAAGAGAAAAAAATGAAAAGTTTAGAATGATGCTTGGCTCACAAACACCCCTTCAAATTAAGGGGGGGAATGCTAGACAACTTAATCCTTCGAGATTATGGTAGATAGTAATTAGGTGTAAATATGTAATGAATAAGTGATTGGGAAAACTGACAACCCACGTAGTTGAATTGTTTCTCCTTGTAATAAATATGTTTCACTCAGTAATGAATAGATGTTGGAGCTTTTTACATGATCCTCAGTTTGACACTTTTACTTGATTTTGTATCTCCCTAGCCTTGGCTTGTTTATGAAAAAATGTTGCATTCTAATCTCTTGCTTTTAGCCATGTGCTTCACGATTTGAGCCTCCAATATTCCTCTTCTTGTCTATTAATTTCATGGATCCACTTACTTATTTCCTTTTCCTTTTCTATGTGCCACTCCTCCATCGTCCTAGAGTCCATCGTGAGATGAAGCTCTAGTTTTTCTTGCCCTTGGGGTTTAATGTTACTCCTTGCCTAAAATCTGAGGGTTTTCTTAATGGATCTCAGTTTGGTTTCCCACACAAATATGGGAGATTTGAATACTAGAGTTAATCATGTCTGCTTTATAAGATATACTACTCCATCTTCTTGCATCCAACCTAGATTGTATCAAAATGGGATCTAACCCAAGTCTTCTAAAGGATTCATCTCCAATCTAATGGGTTGATGATTTGAATCCCTCTGAGCTAAAATTGCGGATACACATTCGATTCCCCTAGTCAATAAGTTACTATGCAATAGGAACCGGTCCAATCTTGCCACTATATATCTATCACCACTTCTTCGATTGGTACAAGTATATTTGCCTCTTTATGGGATGATGTCTACGAAATCCCATTCATTCACCAAATCGTCCATTCTTTGTTTATAGGGATCTTTGACTATGTTACCCCCTCGTTTCTTTCAGGAGTATAAAATTGTGTTGAAGTTGCCTCCTATGTTGTCTGAATGCAATTGGTTCTACCTTAAATTGATTAATGAGTCCCAAAATTCACATATTTCGTCGTAATTGATCGGGGCATATACATTCACTATGGGGATTTTTTTTTGTGTGTCATTATTTTCTAGCAGACTGTGATGCAATATCTAGATTTTATGCTACCTTTCGTGAATAGGAAATCCAACCAAAAGATACCTAGGCCACCAAATGACCCTTGTGAGCTTTGAGCCACAACATAGCAATCTCTCCAAAAACTTCTTGAGAGACTCAGAACCTCATTTTCTTCTAGTTTTGTTTCCCACAGAAGAAGAATCTATGACTTTTCTTGTTTGACTATACCTTTTACAGAGTGGGATTCTGTGGGGTTTCCCAATCCTCTTGTATTCCATGAAATAACCTCCATTTTTTTTGTGGGAATTAGGCTTACCTACTCGTGCTTTGACATTCCCTTGTTCTTTATTTGTCACAGATATGAAAGCTTTTGTAATTTGAGGCTGACTACCTATCTTTTTATTTGTTTTGCCTCTACCTCCATTTCTTCTTTTTTAGAATGCATTCCTCCCTTTTTGAGGCTCTTTGATTTGTGGTTGGTTGATTCATCTCCCCAACTCATTTTCTTCCTTGCATTTCTTTTCATGCCTTTTCTAACACCCACCTTTGTTTCCTTTTGTGCCAAGGGTGTCCCTTCTACCTCCCGTCCTTGATTTCCTAGATCTGGTGGATTTTGACTATTATTTGAATCAGAGGTTGTTCCTTTTCTATTGGATTTGTGACCCCTGTAGGTCCTGGTTCACAGAATTCCCCCTCTTCCTCCTCTAAGATCTCCTCTGCCTTTTTCAATGCTTCATCTCCCTTCTTCACAGCTTCTTTCTCAATATCTTCTTGGGATTGAAGGACCTTGAGGGATTTGTTGAAATTGTGGCTTCATTTCTATTTTGACCTAGAGGGTTTTTACTTGACATCACCTTTCCTCTATTTTCCTCCTTTCGCTGAGTCTGCCATTATTCTTCCTAAGTTGTGATTTCTCCTTCCCCTTTCCCAGATTGGGGTTTCTTGGAATCCCTAACATAATGTCCATATTTGTGACATACCCTGAACTTGAATGGCAATTTCTCATAGTCTAGTACCTGTTGGTGGCTCCATTCCCCTTGTGTCAGATTGATCTCATAGGGAAATCCTTTTTCTAGGTCACCATCTACACATATTTTTGCACAAGCAAACTAGTGACCCTTTGGTTCAACTCGATCTTGATATCTTCCCAATCTATTTCCTATCACTTTTTGGTAATCATCACTGTGACACGAAAGCGGGAGCCTCAGGAGCTTACCCTAGATCGACATTGCATTTAGGATGTCGTCATCTAGGTTAAAATCTAACAACCACGAAATCAAATACATTCCTCTGGCCCTAAATAAGTACAAGTCATTCTTGAAAACTACATATCTATCTTCTTTAAACTCAAAGAGAAATGCAAAGAAGGCATTACCACATGCAAAAAGTTCAATATTACCCTTCATCATTGGTTTTCAAGTTTTTTCTCACCTCTTCTCCATCAATTTTGGGGATGACCACATTACCGTGAACTTACCCACTATAACTCTATTCGAGAAGGCCGGAGATCCCACAGGAATTGCTATAAAGGGTATTTTTTCATACTTCTTAACAAATCAAAATTGAGACTCCTTTGCCTGTGATTTCTTCCTAAGGGATGCCACAAGTGCCTGGAAGGAAATCACACCGTCACGAGGAGGGGGAGAAACCCCCTCTGAGCCAACCGCCACATAAGCCCAGTAAAAATCTCACAAGGGAAGCATAGGTTGCATTAATGAATGCTAATATATAGTTACACTTGTGAATTGCATGCAAGTGCTTAAGTTAGGTTATTAATACTAAGAAAAACATTACAATCATTATGATGCAAGTATTCTAGCTCTCATACCACATCCATAACAATCTACATCTATGAAATTCAAGAACAGAAAACAACTCCTATTATTTATTAAATAGTTAAACTATTAAATAATAAAAATTATAAAATCACCACCATTAAATATATTAACATCACACCATCTTATCTATCTAACCTATCATTCTTCATCCTATTTTCAAAAAAATAAGTATGCTTATCTCCTTAACAAATAATTTTAAGTTACCAAACTTCAAAATATTAAAAGTGTGGGGACCTTGGTGATATTCTTGGGAAAGACTTTAGCAATATGACAGGAAAAATATTTGGGTTTTAACCCTAACAAAATCAATCAATAAGAAGACAAAAGAGGTGGACAATTTAAAACCACATGTATTGTAACAATATTGTAGTTGTATGTGAAAGAATTTGTAAACAAAAAGCCCCCACAAAATTCTCCGAAGATCAACGAAAGGTAAGGTACAAGGTATCTTGACTGCTGTCAGGAAGGCGGGCCATAAAAATTCAATAAAAATTGTAGCAAAATATCGAATCAAATGATGACACATTGATCAAAGATAAGCATACAACATGAATACTGCATTAAGAAGTTGGGTACTTTCAGATTCGCGGGCTGCCCTGTGCGCCTGTGTGAGACGAGGGAAACGAAGGCTCTGAGGATTGGATAGCAAGGAAACAAAATATTGTGGAGTGGGTTGTTTTCTGTTTCGGAAAATAAGGTAGAATTTGGTCTTAGATCTTGTTTCAATTGCAAGTACAACAGGGGAAGGACAATAGACAGAGATTGGATCAAGACAATGGCTGTTGAGAGCTTTGGTGCCGCAGCGACATTGAGGGGTGGATTGCCTATTTGGAATTGCAATAGGATCAGGCACCCTCCTCTACGTTCAAAGCATAGAAGGCTTGCTGTATCTGCTGCAAACCAAAAATCAGGTATAAGCATATGCATCATACAGGCACACATGTTTATTTTACCTCCACATATTATAATTGGCCTTTTCGATTTTTGTTCATTGGATATTAGATAGTATTGCCGGGGACTTGGACCTCATCTCATCTTTTAAAAAATTTCATGCCCTTGATGGCTTGATGCTCTGTCCCTTCGCCAGGAAACCGATGCCCTGGGTTCCCGAGGGAACCTAATTGACAAGCTAACATGGCATCAGTTCCCAATGGACAAACTAACGGGGCATCAGTTCGCTGGTGAAGTGACAGAGTATTAAGGTGGGGACACAGGTGTCACAGCCTGCAATTTTCCCCGAATCATAAATCTAATGTGGCCAATCCCAAAAGCATAAAATGAATTAAGAATAAAAAGGGGATACCCAAATCTATCTGACGAATTGACGAATTGGATTGTCCCTTTTTACTCGGTTTTCCCTTTCATAATTTTGAGGTGGTATATTGGATTATGATTTGCGGGAAAATTACATGCGGTACCTTCCCAGTCCCCAACAAAAAGATCATGTCCATAGAGACTGGTTTCCACATTTTTTACACAGTAGGTGGAATTACATGCTTTGCCCAATAAACGAACTCGCCCACTTGGTGCAGTGTAAGGTTTATTTGAGGTACAGAATTTTCAATTCATCAGAATAAATGATATATTATTATGTCTGTTTTTTTGCCTCCAAACCTGTTGTTGAAATATCGATCTGTTTATAGATGACGAAAAGAACACCGAGGAGGCCGAGAAGACGACCAGTTTTCCCCTGATAAAATTCCATGGAAAACATTCTACATCCTTGCAGCCTCTCTCAAAGGTATTTTTCCTCTGGAAATGATTGTTTCTGTTTACCTTTCTATGAATTTGTTATCTAGTATAATGTGGTTTTCTCGCAATTGCCATATTATATGTTCTGTTATATTTTTTTCTTGTATCCATTCGTTTTCTCCTCAGCTTTTAATCCTAGAAATAGCAGTTCTGGTTGTTTACCATTTTATTGAAATTGTAATCTATTGTTATAGATTCATCTTAGATATATTAATTTTTTATTGAAATTGTAATGTATTGTTATAGATTCATCTTAAATTTAGATATATTAAATTTAGATGTATCAAGTATCAAGAGGGTATCAAATTTCACAGGTATCAAATTTTACAGGGCATAATTTTTTCCATCATTTAATTTAATATCATGTATTAATTTCTTCATATTAAATAGTAAACAAATTTAAGTCTTAAGAAATTTGATCCCTCGTAATGTTGGATAGATACAGGTTTAAAATGGATTTATGATGGCTTGATTTTCTTAAATTTTTGTCTCATATATATAAAAGTATATTGTAATGTAATGTAATAATACTTGATAACACTGTGCTATAGAACACCTCATTACTTTCAGTGCAACCATCCTAGCCTATGGGGTTGCATTATAATCATGCCTACAATGTCTAGGACATCTTGTTAAGGCAAAGTTACCATCTCAGAAAAGGCCCTGTTCAAAGCCCTTCATGAATTATTTCAATGGATGCATTGCGTCTTACAAAAGCCTTCATTTAAAGCCAGTATAGTCTGTTTCGGTGGACGCATGTATGCTGCCCATATTTCAGTTTACATTGCCCTGTAAGATACAATCCCTACCAAGTCTACAAATGTTCAGCGACTAGTGCAAATGCTAAAGATAATTCCTGTCTAGAGCATGCCTGCTTGGAGGACTGGACTGTTTGCCTATTGGTCAAAAGATGTTCAAGGTTCTTTTTATTTGTTTGCAGGACATAGCCATGGGGTTGGTGCTAAAGGCTGCTGGAGGCAGAGGGTGGACCACAGGATCTGGAATGGAAGGTCCTGCTGTATCTGCAGGTCTTGATGAAAACACAGAAATGGCTGAGAAGTCTATTTATCCTTGGTCTCTGTTTACCAAATCTCCTCGTCGACGTATGAGAGTTGCATTCACTTGTGGTGTTTGTGGGCAACGTACAACTCGTGCAATCAATCCACATGCCTACACTGATGGAACTGTTTTTGTACAGGTAAGGACCATTTCAAATCTTGACTGCATGTTTTGTAATGGTTGCTCTCTTGCAAATATAGATGACCTCTGATTATTTTTTGTTTTAATTTACACATTTTATAAATGGATTTATTTGAGGCTATTTCTCAATCGAAAGGGGATGCTTAATTAATTTGCTACAAAGAACTTGTTAAGCATAAAAATATTTCTGATAGTTGTTCATGTCATAACATGTAAAGAAAAAAAAATATAATCTGTAGTTAAGGCAATACTTCGTTTTCCTGCCATATAGAATTTGCCATGCATATTCAAATTTCTTATAGTTAGTTATCAATCTTGCAGTAATTTCAAATGTAGTATAATATAATATATATATTATAATATTATATATAATATATAATATATAGTATATATATAATAATATATATGAGGATTAATTCTGATTAGTAGATCCGAGTTTTGGAAATTTGTCAAAATTTAACCTATTGGTGAAAATAGATTGTGAAGGTCTCTTCGACTTTTCTTTTGTGTGCAGTGTGCAGGATGCGATGTTTTCCATAAACTGGTGGATAATCTCAATCTCTTCCATGAATTGAAGGGCAGCATATACCCAATATTTGGGAATACAAGTTCAAAGAAGCCGCCATCATTCAAGTTTCTTGATATGGATGATTTTCCCTTATTTTGAGAGAGATTAAGCTTATAATTTTCAACTAGAGCAGCTCTGCACAAAAACTGAAACGTGTAAAGATCAATCACATTCCAATAATCGGTCACATCCAATTGTTTTAGGGTCACAATTATCCTACTGATCACAATCTATTTTTACATAGCTCTTCTCGTAGGCAGTACATTGTGATAGCTATTATGTTTGCTGTGAAGTATATTGACAATCAATCTAACAGCTTTTATCAAATGTTATTGTAAATAGTCAAAAGTGGACTAAACATTATGTCTAAACTATACTTATTGGGCAATTTAGCTCTTGCTGGTGTATATTCTCTGGTTGGTATTCATTCTGTGTCTCTATATTGTGATTATGTGGCATAGTCCGTGGAACATCTTTACTTTCCTCTGCTTATGAAATTATCATTCTAGGATATAACCTTGAATCATTTTGTGGATTAACAGCATTCGTATGGTAAGTTTCTCCAAGAGGGCTAATAATAACTGAGGTTTTTAAATCAAAGCTGCAATCGTTGTCAGCTGTTTCGTCGATTTCATCTTTTCTCTAGTGAGCTGATTTTGACTACTGCATTTATCTTCAACTTAAGATAGTTTAAGGAGGAGTGATAACAATCGGGCAGTCTAAACTGAAGTAGTGATGTTGTGGTTCAGAATGTTTTTGATGCATTAGAATGTTTTGAGAGTTTTATCAAAAACTTGCTGGTTTTATATTCTATCATTTATTTTTAAGAATAATTTTCATGATACGATCTTTGATTTCTGACTGCAAAAGATTGCTGGAGATTTATAAACATTCTCTCCATTTGAACTTACTGTGTTTAACTGCTCATCAAAATCCCACGCAAAAGACTTTATCTTGCTTGCATTATGTGCTGAACCACTGATTACTTAAAATTTTTGAAGGCTTCCTTGCAGTAGTCTACGCTTTCTGTTTGCTATTGGGATTTGACATATTTCAGTGTATTTAAATATGCGAGAAGAATGAATTGACCCTGGTAATCACGGGAGTAAACAAAATGCAAAAAATTACCTTTAGGAGGCACCATTTGCTTGAGAAGGCGATGCTTTTAATTATTGGATTTGATGGTTCAGTAAATAGGCACGTGAAGGTTAAATCAGGGATCTCTTTTTTGGAATTTGAACTTGAATTTCCTTATTGAAGGGGAACAATATCTTAACTAGTCTGTGTGGTGTCCTGCTCAGATCTCCAAGTTTTTGCAACTTCTTTATAGTGCAAACATTAGTCTTGAGTGAAATGCTTTGGATTCTGTAAATGAAAAATAATTCACAGGCAATGTGCAAGCCAGGTAGATATCACTCCTATTAAATCAGCTAAGACATGGTGATGTTTAGAAATTGTGCATTTTATGTGTGAGGACCTCATGAGCAGGAAGTAGAAATACAGGCTGCTGATGACGATCGAACTCTTCTGCTCAATGCACAATCGAACTCTTCTACTCAATTTACATTGTTTTGCAGCTTCTTGAAGACAAGAAAGCTTAAGCCCCAAAGCCATGATAATTGAAGTTTGCTTTGCTTACTATTTAGATTTGAGTGATTTCTTGAAGTTGCAACTGTTCGGAGTTCAAGGTATCAAGACTTATGGCATTACCCGTGATTCTTATTTTGCTTACTACAGTGATGTAGGATCACATGATTGTTTGTCTCAATTTCAAGCCTCTCAGACTACTGCAGCATTGTTTTATTATAGCTTTTATGTCATTTAATATTGCATTTAGAACAAGGTTGGGAACGAGTTTTCAGGTCATAATCATAGACCACTGCTCAATGTCACAATGATATACATTCTATTGAATATTTGAGGAATGAAAATCGAAGCTGTAAAAACCCTTTATCGATGGAAAAATTCCTCCCCAGTATTTTGTCAAGTTGCAATGTGCACTATCGTCATGACTATCAATGCTTGTTCAACCTATTGTTCAGTTACTCTTGGAATCATGTTTGGGTTTCAAATATAAAAGGGTGGTTTAGTAAAAATCTCTAAAGAATTTTACAATCTGTTTTCCTGTCAACTCTAGGTTTTGATTCTCAATGACTTAATAACCATCTCATATCGATAAAATTCCTCATCAACCACAATGTGAGCAATTTTTCTAATATATGTATCTTCATATGATAACCTCTGCAGTCTCTCATGTTTTGGGCAGATGGGAATAAAATGGCAATGTCACACTTTTCAGTTATTTTTTGAAAACAGGACTGGCAAGTGTTTTTCTTTTCTATGGATTTGTTTTACTTTCTTGGATTCCATTTCGAGTAAATGTTGGCATGGTCCAACTTATCCCTTTTTGTGTCCATTCAATGTAGTTCCGGTGGTTTATTTGAGGACCTGTTGATTGATACCTTGATTAGGCTTTACAATACAAAACGATAAGTGCATTGAGTGTTGTGATCCAAGGAGGGATAGACATCTCAAACCTGTTACATGTTCTGGTCGAATGTGTAATAAAGTATATTAGGAAACTTCAACTTGTTTTCAACATAGACCATAGCTCTAAGAGGCTTCTTTTTTCCTTGTTCTTTGCTTTGTCTGGAGATTGTCTATTCTCCTTTTTCATGCCCTTCCATATTGTTTCCAGTGGTTCTGCTAAACTTTTAAATTCAAAGCTGCACTAAATGAAAGAAAGATCACACACCATAATTTTTTTAAATTGATTTGTCTTATTCTCTTACATTATAACATATATTTATAGTATGAAACTTTTACCAAATTGGAGGCAGAAGACAAAGATTTCTCTTTGGCTTTTTATTTATCTAGCCTAAATAAACTAATATTTAAAATAAAAAATTTCAAATGAGTAGTACTAAAATTAACTTAGTGTTTAAAAATTTGCTAAAATAGACCCCCTAAAAAATTATTTTCAATTTTCATTATTTACAGAACCTTTATAACTAATTGCAATAGATTTCGTACAATGGATCTACACACCTAAATTGCTATATCTTATCTTCAAGATAAAGATTTTTTAGATGTTGATGTGGCACTCTTGACACAACCATTATACAAGATGGGCCTCAAATTTTAACTACAACCTTAATGCCCATTTCTACCCTTCTTATTTTGGGTGGGGAGCATATCCCTAGATGGCCCCATCTTCTGGTTGTTTGTCGACCTTGGATACTAGGGGAGCCTTGTGCAGAAACCTCAACTATCTACTCTACCCAGTAGGCTCCCTTTATTCCAGCCCTATTAGCTATTTTGAAATTCACAGAGGTTGAGGATGCCGGCTCCTCTAATCCAAATTATTGTTCGATGTCAGTTAACCAACTTGATCTTTCAATTTGTACTTCACTTGCTCTCTTGACTTGCTTTATAGGGGCATTCTTTATTGTATGATCAAGTGTTCATCCTCACTTGTGCATACATTTTTATTTTGCTATTAATATTGCATGTACGAGTCCCATTAACATGTATGTGGTCACTAGCTAACATTAATATATTTTCTTTCATCGACACCCATTAATTTCTTTGAACCTTTCAAATTTGTCCTTCGTTTAGTAATTGCTAAAACGATTTGCTCACTGATTTGAGACATGTAATATATTATTTTAGTGTCCTTGTTTTGCATTTCATCTTTGATGTAGTTGCACGGAAATTCGAGGTGCGTTGTCCTGACATGGCACAAGGTTCTTTGTGAGTTGAATAATACTTTGATTATGGCAAAAGAGAGGTATGGAACGACATTGTTGTAGGGTTATATCGCCAACTTTCTTCCTAAGTTATATTGCTTCACTGAATACATTAATTGCTACTCAATATTATGCTTGTGTGAGGATAATCTAGTGGCTGGTTACTTGCTACTCCATGAGACTACCTTGGATCTCATATTTGTTCAGTGTGCCCAATCTGAATCTCCCTGACCATTCAACTTTTATCATTGTGCATATAGTAAAGATCATAGCGTAATGTTTCACATAACTCAAATTCTTTATAGGTCTGATATACCAAAGTTGGTCTTCAGTGGGTGGTTATCTTCGTCATAATCATTGATGAATGGCTTTATGAAGAGCCTCTGTAACACCCCTTTTTAAAAATCTGTTTTGAAATATGGACTACGTTGTTTATATGGGTAAATAATTTTTGTCTTTGTGCTAAGTTCAGGTTTTGGAATATGGACTGTGCTGTATATATTGGTAAATAATTTATGTCTAAGTTCCAAGTTGTACATGTGCATATTTTGTTATGCTGCTAGATCATGTAACAATCACTAATAGGGAGCTGAAGGTTAAGGCCCCAGTACTGAATAAAATACTTAGGAGTATTTTTTTTTTTAAGTTGATAGGTTTTTTTATGATGCAAGAATACAAAGTAAAGCCATTGTGAATATGTGAGGGAATCAGTGGGGGCAATGATAGGGCAAGTCACTCCCATTGGGCTTATTCCATGAGATGACTAAGGTGGCATGAATATATAGAGCATAGAGGGATGATATGATACCTCATTTGCATGTATATAAATTTCATTCTTCGGGCTATGAGGGGTTTCTTTGGCTTCCCATTTGGTTGTTCCCCACTAATGCATAAAATCATTTAGGAGTAGTTTTTTTTTTCTAAGTTGATAAGTTTTCCATGATGTAAGTATGATGTAAGAATAAAAAAGTAAGGCTAATCTGAATATGTGAGACATGATTGTATAGAGCACAAAGGGATGATTTGTAAGTCACCTGTGGATTTGGGATCGACGGATACAGGTTTTCGAGTGTCGGATTCCAGACATGTTGACCCCCGGAATAGGACACGTTCGAACACATTAATATATTATATATATATATATATATATATATATATAATATATATTAAAAATTAGATATTTCTTACACAAATTCTCATTCACGATACAAATTCATTGATTTCAAACATAGATCTTCATCTAGATGTAAGTTTTACTGTTTACAAAGTAAGTTAGTAACATTATGGCATGCATAGTACATACAAAATTCAAATACAATTGTAATATGTGACATGTGACATAAATGATAAATTCATAATTCATAATACATATTCAATACATCAATGATCCAATAGGAGAAAGACAAGATAGTAAGATAAAGGCACTAACACTTGTAGTTTTCTCATTAAGTCATCAAAATCAAAATGTGTTACGTAAGTAGCGCAATGCCAATGGCAAATAGAAATAGAAAATACAAAACAACTACAACTATACAAGCCTCAAGGCAGTTGGTAACTCATGACTCATGAGTCATCAATCCTCACAGTCATCATCAAAATCAGCATCAGTGTCCTCATCATCATGGTCACCACTGCTCTCCTCTGCTGCATTCTCCTCCCCTGCATCCAAAGTCGTCTCTACGTCTCTGTTGGTGTGGAGGATGACCCCTCTACAATATCACCATCATCAAATCTAACAAGCTCTAGCACTAGATCCAATGGGGACATTCTTCCCCTTCCTTTGCCCCTTCCTTGCTGCCCTTGATTGAGCCATGAATAGTGTGAAAACATATACAAAAAATGCACAAATTTGTAAAAGAAATGCATTTGCAAACTGTTGTAATACAAATGCAAAAAAATAAAGAGAAAATGTTCTTACTTGTTGCTTGAATCTCTTTGAAAACGCTCCCACACCCTTTGCTCCTTGCTCCAAACCCCTCACAGCAAACCCACAACAAAAGAGAGAAGAGAAAATGAATAAAGAACAACAACTCGTCTTTTTTTATGCTGCATTCGGATGCATGTCCAGAAATCGGGACATGTCATGTCCAATTGGGACACGATCCAAATTCGATCGTGTCCCAATCGGACACGACGTGTCCCGATTTCTAGACACGGATTGGCATGAATCGTGTTCTAATAGGTAGTTTGGCAAATGGGCCTTGTTTTAGCAAATAGGATGACAAGGTTTCCTAGCTAACTATTCAATGTTTCCCTTATGTTGTAGATTGCCCTTATGTTGAGGTTGTAATACCCTTATTTTTAACCTTAGAATATGATTGTAAATATAATGAATAGATGGTCGTAAGCCGAGACCATATGTGAATTATAATTATACATTTGATTTTAATATGAAAACCCTAACTATTGCAAATGAAGAACCAAAAAGTGATGGGGGTTTATGATTCTACAAGTGGGGAAAATAAAATGGAGCTAAGGGGAGAGGACTTTAGTGAATTATTTTAATTTAAGTCTTTAAATTGTTGATAATAAACCTTAGCTAGTGCTATATCCTGAAGTCTTTAAACTTTTGATTATTAATTTTTTATTATTAAATTTGATTTATGTTTTTTTTAAGTTTGGGATTAGAGGTGAAATTGGGGCTTCTCATGAGACAATATGGTGATTGATTGGCATGCAAATATAATATCGGGAATTTGAGCATGTAGGGATTATTATTGTGATGGTACAAATCCTTGTATATGCATGTTTTTTTTTTCTTTAATTTCTTTGGAAAAAATCATAATTTCCATTCATTAAATGTAAATTACATTTTGTGGATGCAATCAAATGTGTTGTTGTTGAAGATTTTTTCTCTGCATTCAATAAGAGTAGCCTCTCGGCTAATCTGTGAAAGAAAAACATAAGAAGTTAAGTATTATAGTAATCACTTAACTTCTCTTTTTCCCCTTTCTTTCTCTGGACCTTTTGCCATCCGCATGGGTGGGGGTTAGCGGGAACCATTGCTAAATCACTCATTGTTGTCTTTGGTGGAGGTTCTTTATCTGAAACAAAACTTTCCGACACGTGAACTCTCTTTGAGCCCATCGCCTTATCCTCTTTGTGTGAAATCCTTGTATATGCTACATGGATGGGAAATTGATTACCTTTGGTACTTGGTAGTGTACCTTCATGCAAGCTTAAGCCTTACATTGTTACCAATGTACTATTGATAATGATGATTGTGCCGTAGCAAGAGCGAACCATATCCTATGTTGAGATCCTTTAGAGTCCAAATAGAGAGATTCCTTGATGAGTCTATGACAAAGAACTGGAAAGAAATTGTGATAGTGTCAAGCACTGTTTAGTAGAGAAGGGGATCTTATTCCTAATGTTTTGCATGTTGAGGGGGAATGGTGCTAGTTGATTGAGATAGTCGTAAAGGGGTTTCTAGTTATAGAAATTTATGGCTTATGGGTTAAATAAGAAAACTTAAAGCCATACCTTAGAACTTCACCCTTGCGGATTCATAGCCTTAGCTTAGGGGTGGTCTTTATTATATAAAGAGTAAGTGTGTCAGTGTTCATAAGGCTAGGATGAATGTCCTTTGTTTGTAGCTAGTTTGAGGTTTATCTTCTAAAAAATATAAGTAATATGGTAGTGTCATGAAAAGTCATGATTTTAGCTTTATGTGCAACATTTTATAATTTTATATTTTTTTAATTATTGTGTATGGATTTAAATTTTGTAATTATGGATGGAAGCATTATAAAATTGTATTCATGTCTTAAGATTGAAATTGAATATTCAACGCTACTGTAGGTTTACTTCTACTATTGTATTATATAGCTAGCTAGCAAAATTGATTTTGGTATTAGAGATAAAGTTTTAGGGTGTTTATGAGGTACTTTGTAGCTTTAATATTGTACAAATATTGATGCGTATGTGATAGTATGGTATTAGATGTTGATTTATGTAGCATCAAATATGCTCTAGCCTTGAAACTTTGCGGAGAGGCTAAGACACGTGCATTCTCCAATGCCTAGAAATTGTTTGGGAAAATTCCACCTAGATATGATGTAATTAAAATAATTAACTTTTTTAAATGGTTCTCGAAGTCTAAACTTAGAAAATTTGGTTAATTAAAGGGTAGTAATTAAATCGGGTGTGAATCTTCTAGAAGACAAGGATCAACTTCCAATTAATCTTAGCCCTTGATTATTTTTTAAAATTGGTTGTTGGAGCAACAACGAGAGATTATAAGGAGTTCGATGGGAACTTGGAGAACACACTTGTGCAGTTTGATTTTGTTGGGAAGTCGATTTCCTGAGTAGCAACTGTGAGTTGCTGGAAGTGACTCAGTAAAGTCAAAGTAATGAGAGAGGGGTAGGGATAATAGACTGGAGGAGAGGTTCTCCAGATCCGGGGGGTGCAAGGTAGAGAAGACAAAGAGAGGTTCAAAGAGGCAAAACAGTGCCATGCAGAGGCAACACAGAGCTTCAGAGGGAGTCCGAGATTCAACTAGGAAGTTGAGTTCCAGAGCCAAAAGTCGGTGTGTGAGATCGGAGGGACAGAGGAGCGAAGTTACAAACAATAGGAGATCAGAGGAGGAGACGCAAACCCTAGAGAGGTTGCGCAGAGGTAGCATGGGGCCAGCCATCCAGAGCCTGGATTAGATTCAGATTGCCAGTGACAATGTGAGATTTTTCTCACTATCTTCTTGTCAATATTTCTTTGTATCAGATTACCAGTTTGGGCATCTAGCGATTTGTACTCAGATTACTACTGCATAATAAATAAAACCCTCAATTGCTGCACCAATTTTCCCACATTGGATTTTTCGAGAGACATTTGTCCAAAAAAAATAGTGTATATGTGTGTGTTTATTTCTCTCCAGTGCAGTGTTTTATTTTGTGTAGGTTGTAGTGTATGTATTTCAATATTTGTTGTAGAAAACTGAAAGTAACTTGTTCATGTAATTTAACAAGTAGGAGAAATATTATCAGTTTGTTGTAGTAGGAATCAAGTCATCAATTTTTCACATTGTATCAAAGGGTAGATCGTGAGTAGAAGAGCTCAGTTACAGAAAGGAAGGAGGTTCGAATTTCTACCTTGGCAACAATTCAAAACCCCAGAGGCAGCGCAGTCCTTGGGCCAAGGAGGTCGAATTTTTGAGGGAAGATCGATTTCTCTGAGTGAGTCGATAGAGAAATTCGATTTCTAAATCAAAGCTTTCTAGAGGCAGAAGGAGCAACATATTTTCCTTGCAGAGCAAATCTTCAGCTGGGACGTAGATATTTTGCAGTAGTTGCTAGCAAAATAACGTAAGAGGGAGAGAATAGCACATACTGAGGGAATTCCTTCCTCAGGGGACTTCCCATAAGTTTGTTTTTTTCCTAGCAAAGCAGTAGTAGTTGTGAGCATATTTTCCCACTCCAGTAGGAAGTGCGTAGAGTCAGTCAGCAATTGCGTAGAGGAGAAGAGGAATAATTCGACATTTGCAGAGATGGCAATGGATGGGTAGGATCCATGGAAGAGCAGAAAAATAGATCCAGTTGTTGTAGATTTCTCACGTAGATCATTATCCTTGCTACGAGAGCCCAACATAATCAGTGGCAAGATGATCACAGTGTCAGTTGATGCAGCTAGTCATTCAAATGACAACTTCATAGCTAGTTGTAGTTAGTTTCTGGAAGACAGTTGCAGCGCCACAGGCAGTGTGAATTGCCTAGTTGCATTATGTAGGTGTAGTTTCAACCAGGAGATTCCCAACGTAGATCTTCACAATTCAGTTTCTAGTGCAGGAGGATTGTGTGAGTTTCCGGAAGGGAGTAGAGAGATTTCCCACTGGGAGATCGAGACTCAGAAGGAGTCTAGTTTCAAAGGGAGCAACCCTATGGAAGTTAGAACTTTAGGATCTGGAGAGATCAAACTCATTATTGCAGTAGTTGCAGCAACACTGCAGAAGTATCAGTAGAGCAGTGACAACAATAATATGAGTAGATAAAATTTCGTGATGATGAAAGCCATACCTCCAAGAGTGAGGTGGGTTGATTTGGTTTTGTAGCCCCAGAGAGCTACATGTTGGGCAAGATTCTTGAGGAGGTCCACCTCATGAATCAATACCTTGCTACATGAGCCCAAGACATGCTGTAGCAGGATGGACCAGTGGCAGTTGGTGCAGTCAAGTGCCAAAGTGACAGATGCAGTAGCTAGTAGCAGGTCAGAGACTTAACAACACAATGCAGAGTTGGCAACATTGTAGTTGGCATAGTGCAGAGTCAACAACGTAGAGGTTTCAGTGATAGTGCAAAGACTAGCAGCAGTCAGAACTCAGATGACAGATGCATCATACTGACCACAATTAGTTCACTATTTTGGATTCTTTTTCATTGTAGATGTTTCAATTGCAACAACTAGGATGGGTTGTAGTGAAAATGCAATGTTGGCAGCAGTTCAGAAAGGTCGACAACAACACAGATGCAGCGCATATCAGAGTTGCGTGATATTTGATGGGTTGTAGATCCAGAGATCAACATCGTAGTAGGAGATGGTGTAGAGACATAGTGATGCCTCAGTGGGTTGCAACACCAGAGCACTTTCCTCTCTAAGAGGGAGTGTTGATTTTTGTAGCATCAGATCTTCTTTAGCTTTGAAACTTTGCAAAGAGGTTAAGATACATGCATTATCCAATACCCATAAAACATTTGTGAAAATTCCACCTAGAGATGATTTAAATTAAAATAATTAACTTTTTTAAATGGTTCCCTAAGTCTAAACTTAAGAAATATGGTTAATTAAGGGTATTAATTGTATCAGGTGTGGATCTTCTATAAGAAGACGACGATCAACTCATATTTAATCTTAGCCCTTGATTATGTTTTAATCTTGGCCATTGGAGCTCCAACGAGAGATTATAAGGAGTTCAATGGGCACTTGGAGAACACACTTGTGTAATTCGATTTTGCTGGGAAGTCGATTTTCTTAGTAGCATCTAGGAGTTGTTGGAAGTGACTCAGTAAAGTCGAAGTAGTGGGAGAGGTTCTCCATATCTGGGAAGTCTAAGGCAGAGAAGACAGAGAAAGGTTTAGAGAGGTAGCACAGAGCTTCGGAGGGAGTCTGAGATTCAGTTAGGAAGTTGAGTTCTAGAGCTAGATGCTGGTGTGTGAGATCGAAGGGCCAGAGGAGCGAAGTTCCATACAACATGATATCAGAGGAGGAGGTGACGTAGACCCTTGAGAGGTTGACACAGAGGCTGTGTGAGGCCAACCATCCAGAGCCTGGATTAGATTCAGATTGCAAGTGGCAGTGTGAGATTTTTCTCATTATCTCCTTATCAATATTTCTCTGTATTAGATTGTCAGTTTGGGCATCTAACGATTTTTACTCAGATTACTATTGCGTAATAAACAAAACCCTTAGTCGCTACACCGGTTTTCCCACATTGGGTTTTTTCGGGGACATTTGTCCAAAAATAACAGTGTATATGTGTGTGTTTATTTCTCTCAATTGCAATATTTAGTTTCCTTGGTATTTTTATTTTATGTAGGCTTCAATGTATGTATTTCAATATTTTCTGTAGAAAACTGCAAGTAGCTTGTTCAAGTAATTTAACAAGTAGGAGAAATATTATCAGTTTGTTGCAGTGGGAATCGGGTCACCGATTTTTCACATTAGAGCCGTTGGATATAGCATTGGAGTTTTATGGGCCAAAATTAGACTTTACATGAAATTTTAGTTTCAAGATCAACATTGTGGTTGTATGTGTTGGAAGATTGACTACAAAAATGAAATTGCAATTTGTGGGTTATATGTTTCATAAAATGTCAAACAAAACATGGTGTATAAATCAAATAAAGAGAGATTCTTGGCTTTGTAATGCTTATATTGTGATTTGGATAGAGAATATAGGTTGGTTATGGAAGCATTGTTTGGTTATAATTAGGAATTATAGAGTTGGCTCCATGGTAAAATGGAAAACTTGTAAAAATTTGTAAAAATCCCAATTTCGTTAAATGGTAGCAACTCAAATTGACAAATATTAGCCATAATGTTTTTTGGGATTTTGAAATTTTGAAGGAACCACAGACAATTCAAATGGAATCATTAGATATAGATCTATTGCGGGGATCTTCTCATGGGGGTTTGTAAAGTGTGGAGGTCGTGGACATAAATTTATTGTGGTAGTGGAGATCTATAACACAAATATTATCACAATGTTTGGAGATGTTAGGTAAATGAAGAAAATGAGATGTTGTCATCAAATAAGCTTTATTTGGATTAATTCCCCAAATCTCATTGTGGCAAATTGGAAAAGGGTGTGGAGGAGACAGAATCATGTGCCATGAATTGTCAAGATTACATCAAAGAATAAAATATATTGTCTAGATCTTATTGCGGTAAATGAGAGTTAAGGCATAGAAGAAAGATAATGACATGGCATAATTAGTGGGTTCCACATAGGTTGTAGGAAAACATCAGTGTTATGTCAATATAGCCACATATAATTTCACGTCAGTAATGCAACATTTGTACAAGAATTGTTTAAAAACATTATGGAGCAAATTTCTTGTTTTGGACATAATAGTAGCATATGAATGCTGATAGTCTTGAAATATATGGTGAACATTCATAGTGATAGTATCTATGAAAGTGTCAGTGACATGTTAAATGACATGTTATTCTCCAGAGTATCAACCTTGGCAAGGTCACAGTCAAAGTGCTAGGAGGTAAGCACACAAGAGATATGTCCACTGCCACTTTGGCATAAACTTCTCTCACTTTAGGCCAACTCCTAGACAGACATGAGGGAATTCTAATCTACACACTTCACTAACAAGTTAAAAGGTTAGTGCCTAGAAACACTTACATATGATAAAGGCTATGATTTAAATAAACAAGCTCTAAATCTGATATATAAATAAGTATCACAAAAAACACAAGCCAACACTTGAAAACCCACTCAAAAACCATAATAAATTATTACTTGTCATGCTCTAGTGTGAGAGAAAGATACATATATCAAGTGAGATGAATTTCCTTTGATTACAACTTGATTTTGTAGTATGATTTTGGATAAGCTTGATGCTTTCCTACACTTCCATATCTATAATATGACATAAAACACAATAAATCCCATATTTGGAGTGCCTTACAGCCCGAAAGTGTGCAAACACACTATGGTGAAAGATCCTTGGGTGCTTTTTCTTGGGCACTAAATTATGAATGAAATTGCAGCCCAAGAATTAAAAAATATGCAAAAGTAAAAAGATATAACAATCTAAAATAAGCTCGCATAAAATGAGGGCTAATGCCCTCATGGTGAAAATTAGAAAATGCCCCAATCTAGATAAAACAAATTTTAATACTTTGGGTGGCTCAAATCACTTCCAAATATTAATGTTATGCACTTAAAACAATTTAGCAATGAAATTAGGGCTTCAAGGGGGGTTAGAGGCAACCTTTTTTCATGAAATTGTAGATTTATGGTCTTACCAATCCTTGCAAGTGTATAACTGTGATAAAATTCCATAATTGAGTAGACATCTTAAAACCCTCAAAAAATGTTAGATTAACCTTGAAAGCTTAAATAAGAGGGTCATTTTCCACTTGGGTTGTTGCTTCAAGAATTTAGATACAACTCTCAAGAAAAATATATAGATTAATAATGTAATCCCTGAACTCTACTCTTGATGATAAACATATGCTTTCCAATGTTTGTTTTGTCTTTATGGTGGATTTTTTTCTTTCTATTTTTTAAATTTTGTAAATTTATGAAAAATAAAATAAAATAATTAGAATTTAGAAAGAAATGGTTGGTTTCCAGGGTTAAGGCTTAAGTGTCTAATCTCCACTAGGGAAATTCAATTCAAGATGAATGCACTTCTTAAAGTTGGTTATCTAATGCTTGGATAAGGACAAGAGGCTAGAATTCTAGAAGTTAAATTAACCTATTTTCTAATCAAGACAAGTTATGAAATCAAAGCCCTATGTGAAGGGATCCCTTGGGAAAACCTATAACCACAAGATCAACTATGGAATGAAATAAAATCAAAACTATTGTTAAGGAAGCCTAGAGAATATGGTCTAACAAGGAGATTCAATGCTTACCTCGAACCAACAAAGTAGAGTGAGAGAAAAAACCCTTGATGTCTCCTTATAAGTGATAGAGTTTCCCTTCAATGGATCGATTTAGAAGCCTTGCAGTAGTCTTCAGTCATCACAATAATGTCTTTGAAAATCAAGAAGAATAACGAAGAAAAAGAGAGTCCAATAGTTGGCACCGAAGCTTCATGAAAATAGTTATGTTATGGCATAATGATTTCCAAGAATTCACAATGATGTGGGAGGAGAGGGAACTCTCAATTTACACATGAGGCTGTCAATATATCTCCCCCTTTTTCTCCCTATAAATGTCTAAGAAACTTAAAAAATATAGATTTGTATATTATAAAAGGCTTGGACACTAAATCATTACAAAAAAATATATTATTTATATCACTTAAAGCCCTCAAAAGAGGTTGACGTCCAACTTGCAGAGGCTTAACTTGCTTTAAAAGGAGGCCAATTTTCTTTATAAGTTCACCATTATCCTTATAAATGGATTGGGTTGACTTGAAATAACCCAACATCTTCTTTTTTAAGCTCATCGTTCACTTGAAAAATGACCTTTTTGAGCCCAACAACTATCTTGAAGGTGTATGGCTCAACAACTTGGGCTTTTTAGCTTTTGTTTGATGAATTAACGTTTGATTTATTCTTTTTAATGATTGATTATGGTCCTTGAGGCTTGATGCATCATATTTTAACATAATTCTACCCTTGATGTTGATTTTTAGTGATTTCCTTAACTGATAATTACTTCCAACGATTCTTAACCAATTAATCTTATACCAGATTCATCATTAGGTAATTATACAAGAAAAATCATTGTGACTGTAAAACATTAATGACAGTGAAAGACATGAGGAGACAACCAAACATAGGAAACACAAAATTTACCCAGGGAAAACCCCAAACCAGGGGAAAAACACGACAACCTTTTCTTAGAGAAATTTGTCTATTCAACAAGAGATACAATATGAAATTTTCTAGTCAAATCAAATGAAACTAACTAGTGATCAAACATATATAAAATTCACCCTCTTGAAATTTCATTCTTCGAACATTTTGGCCTCATGCCTCAAAGAATTTGTCCTCCTTTGATGCCTCCGAAATTTCCTCAGATTCATTCTCTTACTTTGCCTCAGATTGGTCAACACTTCCTCCTTAGAAGACACCTTATGTGATCTTAAAATCTTGCTCAAAAGGACAGGATGAATGACTTATTTAGAATGAATGGATGATTCCGAATAGGTGTGTATTTTGGGGTGAGACAACCTAAAAATGTAGAGAATCCGACCTTTACATTTGGGAGGAAAAATTCACAATTTGAAAATTCAAATTTTACTCTTTTTGGAATCGACTTGGAATCCAAAATTTTGTTGGTCATTTCACAATTATGAAGACCGACCATAGTAATAAAAATCAACACCCCCTCTTAGATAGGGAGGTATTTATAATGAAGACTCCAGATGTTCTCTGTTGAAATTTTTCTCTAAGAAAAGGTTATAAAAATTTATCATCAACATAAACATAATCCAATTACCATACTCTTAGTCTTCAACTCTAATTGATGGTAAATCAACAACATCAACTAGGTACCATAATTCTGGTCACCATCTCTGAACTATGGTACATCATTAGCATCATCTAGTCACCATGATTCTGGTCGACACCTCTGATCCATGGTATATTGACTAGTCCTGATTCACCATCATCCTGGTCATCATTAGCATCATCTAGTCACCATGATTCTAGTCGACACCTCTGATCCATGGGATATTGACAAGTCCTGGTTCACGATCATCCTGGTCAATGTCTTTGAATCGCGGTGAAACCCTAGGGACACACTCAATCTATTTGAGTATCTTGATCCAAAATCCAAAGGCCTCACTCTAGGATATGATGCCAAGTGGGCTCACTCAACCTATCTGGAGAGTACACTAATTCTGATGCTGAAAGGCACCCACTCAACTGAGTGATTCTAGGCCTCTACGACCATTTCTACCTAATTGCAGTCAACATACTTGCCATAGGAAGAATGATTGTCCTTTACTGAACCATTTTCTCTAATTTCAATCAAAATACCTGACTTAGAGAGAATGGCTATCCCTGGATGAGCTAACTATGTTTGTGTCATTCCACTACCTATGGAAATCATCCTGCATCAACATCATGCTCAACAAGTTGTCACTTAGAGCAGTTCACCAATTACCAAAGTCATCACTTGGAACTTGGTTAACACCCATGAACTTTGGTGAAACACTAGGCTATTACCATTTTTTCATGCTAATTTAATGGTATCTCTCATGCCTAATGCTAGAGGTACTCACTCGCCCACCTAGGGAGAAATCTGGGCCTTGATGCTCTCTAAGCCATTCTCTCTAGCCACATTTTGTGGTCCCTGGTCAATAATTTGACTAGTCTGTATTCTAAAATAGGGAGAATGTCTACTCCTTGATGAAACAACATCACCATTCCCTCTAATGAAGGAAAATATTCTCAACCACTCTGGTTTGAAGTATACAAACTTCTCAAGCTTTTCCCTGAGATATACAAACTTCACCATGGGACAAAGGCTTTGTGAGCCTCACTGTTGACTAGTAATGGAGCTACACTACTTCCTTCTGTAGCATGTCTTTCTACTAGATCTCACTATGCTTTGATCTATCATCATGGTCGTCATCTACACTTGATCAAACAAACCTGCAAGTAGTTTTTGAAGTTATATTGCTTCTCAAATTGCCAACCAAGTTGTAATATATTCGACCACTTTAGTACTGAGTACGATAAATGTCTACTTATCGATATTCCAAGAAATCATAATGGATTCCAAACCTAAGCAATATTATGATGAATAATTTTTGTCTTTTTCACTTTTCCCAATATGAATTTGTATATCTCTGCATCTATACTTCACTGTTTGAGACATATCTAAAATCATAATTGGATATGCCATAACCAACTATACCATGATGGTACTTCAACACATGTTGAGCCACATGTCTTGGCTCAACCTTAAGTTGATCGATTAGTTTCTGGTTACCCTAACTGGGTGCTCTTTCTGAAATAGATCATGTTGTGGAAATCCTAGTTGCTCCCTTTGCCATTGCATCCTTCTAGTTACTATAGTATATCAATTATTTAGCTCGACAATCTCAATGATAGTCCATCATCCCAAAAATATTTAAGGGATAGTATGCTTCAAGGAGTTAATGCATCAAATCTAGGTCCTTCATCTCGAACTTGGCGGTCAACTCCTTCTGAAGCTAAGACAAGGCTCCCTCTGTTATGAAATAAAATATTTCTGCCATGACTTCTCCCTCTGACACAAGAGTCCTTATGCTTTCATAAAAAACAAATCATATAGGATCAACCTTGATCCATGAATAATTTCTAAGGTTATGATCTTATATTTACAAGCAAAAGACTTCTTCATGACCCTCAAAACCTTGAGGTGGTTCCATGTACACTTCTTCATCAATATAGAGAAAAATGGCCTCTACATCCATTTGATGTAATTCCATAATTGAAGCAACAATAATTCTAATACAAGCGTATGTTTCAACTAGAGAAAATGTCTTTTCATGGTCCTCTCTCTCTTTCTGGGAGAGATTTCTAGTCTCAGATCTCATTCTATGCTACCATCTGCTGCATGCTAGATCTTGTAGATCTATTTGGAAGTCACCATTGAGTTCCCTTTGGAAGAATCAAGGTAAACTTCTTGATATGACTTCTCCCTCTAACATTGTATTTCATCTAGTACAATATCTCTCAAAACAAATAACAAATTTTGGGATAGTCCTCTTGTCACAAGCTTTGCTTGATTCTTCTACTAATGTTTATTGACAGAGCCTTGGTAACCTTCACTATGTACCTACAATCCTCACTAGGAGGTCATGGAATAATGATTACAACCCAACAAAAGAAACAAAGACAAGAGGCTTACTAATAGTAAAACAACAACAACAATAATAATCAATGAAGAGAGATATAAAGAAAACTTTTTTAGGATTATAGGTAAATGTTAGCTTCCTCTTGATATTGGCCTTCTTACATCCATATTTCAAATTTATCAACCTTGTACTCATCATCAACATGATGTCATTCCTTCCTTGCATGAGGCAAGGTTTCCTTTTTCAGTGAAAACATTAATCTAGGTCAGACTCTAGGGGTTTATCAACAAACCCTAGAGATTTTACATCCAAGACCTATAGTCTTCTAGGATTTACAAACCCTAGATTTACGCCTTTTGCAATTCCAACAAAATTTGTCATCTACAAAATTTGTTTTCCATAAATGTTAAACATATATGATGAAATTCATCCTTTCATAAATCAAAGGATGTTCCATATTGATGTGCTTTCTTCAAGTATATATATTAGTGACGGTTATCCTTTTTCCCTTATTTCAAATTTTGACTTTTAATATTCAACAAAAAGGTTCCATCCTTTAATACCCAAGTGCTCTTAGTATCAACAATCAATATTAGTAGAAAATGCATTGCATCTTCCAGTGTCTTTAGTTAACAGCGCAAGGTCCATGACAACAAATGGAATCAATATTTGAAGAACTTGTATCATTAAAGCAATGTCCTACTTTTGAACATATAATCAACATCTTAAAAAAACATAGTTTTGATATTCAAATGTTCAACACATGTTTGGATCACATATTTCCCTTATGTGGCTTTGTCTTGCTTTGAACAACAATTTGAATCATTACTTCTTTAAATATCAAGATGAATTTCATGTATGTAACAATATTTTCTTACAGTTGCACAAGTATGATCGAATGCCATTTATAAAACACATCAATGAACTTGTAGGGTGAAGGGACTCCTTCAATAGTCATCATAACTTCCCTTAATGGATTCTTTAAGGATCCCATTCTGTAAGGAAACAAATCATATCGAGTCCTATGATCTGACTAGATCATAGTCCTATCTAATTTCTAATGAAAACAACTTCGATACAAGTTCAAGCATATTCATTGAAAAAACTATTTGTTGATCATTTCCTCCAGCTGAAGTTTTGACAAAGTAAAACATTTGATCTCAATAATTTTATGAAGCTTGAGTGATGATACATACCTTTCATTTCAAGAATCAAACCACAAACCACAAACTTTTAACTTTGCTGGTATCTTTATAGGTCTGAATTTCCAGGCCTCATACTTGACTTTGAACAAATTATCACTTTAATGTGGTTGGATGGTAACAATGTTCTTTAAACATATTTGTAGGATTTACGTTAGACGGAAATACTTTCACACTTCTTTTGGTTGCTTCTTGAGAATATTCGACCTTAGACATAGAGGCTTAGATCTCTAGTGTTGTAGAAATTTTTGGTTTTGGTAAGTTAGCATTTAAAAAATATATTTTGAGAAAATGTTAAATTAGGATATGGACAAAAGAATAAAGAGAAAAAAAATGTTAGACATATTTTGATGAATAAGTCCATATCAAATAAAATGTTAGAATAGATGCCATAAAAAAGGAAGGCACAAAAAATAAAATCTTAGATTAGAAAGAAAAGAAAAAATAATAAATTCTGAAAGTGTTGCAAATCCAAATGTCACTACTCTTAGTCAATTTTATTTTTGCAAGTAAAAGTTATGTGCAGATTGTTTAAATGCCACACTAGTTCATACAATTCAATTATACAATTTAATCATGATTGGATTAGATTTAAATTGTTTGTTGATAGGTAACAAACAAAATTGGCTCAATAGTATAATCTGAGCCAATGGAAGCAATAAGGGATAGACATGGATTAATCATTAAAAGGAAAACATTGATTTGCTAGTCCAAATGCACTCGGGTGACTAAGATTGTAAAAATGTTAGGAAAGTTAAGGGTAGGTAGAGAAATGAAATGAAATTGGAGCATGATAGGATTTTTATCCTAAGATTAGAATATTGGACACATGCGCATATGATTAATGGTTTAAATTAACCATTATTTGCTAAATATCAATGTTATGTTGTAATAGTTGCGCTTTATCCATTCATACCCCAATAGCCCCACACCAATCACATCCATTAATAACTTTTGAACCCACCATCACTTTCTGCCTCGCCACATTAAAATTCATTCATATTCTTTTCATCCTGCACATTATCCTAAGATCTGATGGCCTACATCGCTCCTCGACCCTCCTTTTCCATTCTGAACGTTATCGGCGCGGGCAGTTGGGGGGGGGGGGGGGGGTCTGAAGTCGGAATTTTCGGAAACCGCACTACGAAACTACCAACCCCTGCTCCTAGTCATTCGAGACTTAAAATCCCAAACCGCTTACCACCCAGACTTACCCCTGAACATAGTTTGCATCTATTACATCACTGCTGCTCCTACGTCATCGTCCACATCCACTCCCATGTCACTTCCTCTGTCCAATCAACCTCTGCCTCCTTTCCCGTTATCCATTTAATTTGCCACCCCTCACACATCAATATTCCATTGATCTGTTTATCAGTCCAGTTGGAGAATTAATGAGAATTTAGCAATTGATTAAACAACCCCGCTCCATTTTATTCATTATAAGCCCTATTTTCATAAAAATTGTTACACAATGCATTCCCATAATTCACTGGGTACTTGTAGCTTGCAGCCAAAACGACAAATTCACCATTCAACCGAATTTTCCATTCTATTCATAAGCAAGCCGACATCCAGGTCCACTTAATCTGTTTTCAGTTATATTTTTATTTTATTATCACTGTGTTTCAGCCCAATTCTTCCAATCTCTGTCTCTTTCAGCTTGTAATTCAATTAAGAAAATGCCTCCTAAGGGGAAGGAAGTTGCAGAAATCCCAAATCCTCTCATTCATCCACAAGTTGACTTCCATCATACTCCGCTAGTTGACAAAGATTGTAAAATCTTTGAGTATTTGTCTGAATTTGATTTGTTTGAGATCTATTACTGGATGGAGGACTAATTAGTTGATTAGACATATGAAATAGGTCTTTGGGACTCTCACCTTCCTCATTACATTTTCCCTCAGATACACAAAGCACCTGAATTTGTCAGGAAATGTCATGAATCCTACGACCCCACTCAAAGGGTTATTATTTCACCTACAAGAGAAATCATGTGCTCCATCAATGCCCAATTTATTCACCAGATGTTGCAGGCCCCAAATATTGCACCAACCCATCCTTTTTCTCATGAAAGCCTAATGGAGACCTATCAGAAGCTGGATTTCACCAAAAGATCTCAAACCCTATAAATTTTCCTAGCTGTAGATAACCCTCTGCCTAAAAGAAACCCTCCATATGATTCATTTATATTCCCAGACATAACCAAGCAAATTACCACCATTCTCTCTTATCTCCTTGGTTACTATTCTGATCAATATGTAGATGAAGCCATTGTTGGTTTCTTGTCAATCTTTTCTGCTAGTTCCAAACCCACTATGCTTTTTAACTTTAGACAATTTCTAGCTAAGGCTATTCATGAACAATTTGTCCAGTTCAACACTGAAGGAGTATTCAAGTATGCTTCAATACTTTTAAATCTTTTATAATCTATTTTTAGGGAGACAAGTTCCCATTCACCTTGCAGAAGCTAGATGAAGAAGGGAACCAACAACCAGTGATCTTTTGGACTTCTATGGGAATGAAGGAGAAGGAAGAATTTTCATATAAACAATTCATATAATTGTTTATTCATCCAGCCATTAATCTTATGAGCAACACTCCAGTACCAAGTTGGTTGATCAAGCCACAACAAGAGATTGGTATCTTTACCAAAATTATACAGAGATCAGAGTCTATGGCTGTGAGCTTCCACCCTACAAGGTTCCCAAGTACCTCCCTATCAAAATTTTTGCATTAGAATATATTAGGGAGAGGATAAATGTAGATGAAGTACATTTTGTGGCTGCATAAAAGAAATCACAGTTTAAGCTAAAGGCTCAGGTTGGTCCATTCATTTGTAATACTAGAGAAGCAGAAGAAGAAGCAGACATGTTATTGAATGAGATGAAGTTTGGTCTCAACTTCACTTGGTCTTATGACCCAATGGGAGTGATTTCTAGACTCAGAGTTGAAAATAAGTTTACTCCATACCATCACACATCCAGGCCTGAAATAGAGCAGTACAAAAGTCAATCTGAATGGAAGACGAACACCCTTCAAGAAGCTCAAGAACAGGCAATCTCTACTTTGAATGTACAAACTTCACTTGCACAGGAAAATACAGATAAACGAGGAAGGGAAGAACAATCATCCCCTACAACTGAAGCATCAAGTCAAGGCTTTAGAATTGTACATAGAAAGAAGAGACCTAGGATTTCTATGAAGGTTAGTGCAACTAATGAATCATCGAAAACAAAATTTGATGAACTTGGAGATAAATTTATTTTCACACTGTCTGATGGACAGTCTACTCAGTCTCCCACTCATTCCACCACATCTCAGGAACAACAGGTGATTCAGACTAGTGAAGGTAGTCAGAAGGATAAAGAATATGAAATCTTTCATGTCTTCAATGAAATTAAGATGAAGAATGAGGAGTTGAAATTGAACACTTATACTCAATTCTGGAAACATTCCTCTAGTTCTCAAGCCAGACTTCTTTCAGTCTTTGACTCTGAAAAGGGTAAGATGCAGATGGTTTTCTTGCAAGCTCAAATTCCACAGCCTAGGACTGCTGTACATTACCAGAAGAAAACCTCCTTTGAGATTAATATTAAAGATGCACATCCAATTGACCAAATTGAGATGCACAAACAGACAAGCCAAATGATTTCTTTTACTTTAACTAACACTGTGATGAGTTTGTCAAAGTTGCAGGTCACCTTGGCCAATACACAGTCACAACTCAAGTTGGAAAAAGTTTCCTCATTGGAAAAGGACACCAAGATCAAATCTTTGGAAGATCTGGTGCTAAATATGGGATATGATCCCTCCAATATAAATGCTACAGAAGAACTTTTTAGGAAGAAAAATGTTGAGGTTTCAGCACTAAGGAAGCAACTAAATTTCCAGCTTCAGAGGACCCAATAAATAAAAATATTTAGGAAACCAAGACTCAGGAATATGACATGATGAAGCTCAACATGGAACAAAATCTGTAAATAAAACAGATGGAAGAGCAAATGGAGAAACTTGTCAAAGAGAAAGAGGAAGCTGTGAAAAAGGCCAATATTCCGATATATGTAGTTCCTCTTGCAACAGTCCCTATAACTACAGTTTCTACCTCAGGCAAAGTAGCAACCACAGGTACAACAGAAGGAGCTGAACAACTTATAGAAGCTGTTCAGAACCTGTCTATTAAGACAAAAGAAATCAAGAAATTGCAAGATGAATTGAAGAAATTACAACACATGAAAGAAATTGTAGACAACTCACATGCTGTTGAGTTGCAGAGGGCAAGAGGTCAAATTGAGATATTGAAAAAAGAAGTCAAAGACTCTTACCTTGGAAATAAACTGGGTTTGGTAAAGGAAATTTTATGGGGAGATATTACTGAATCAATCAAGATATTTGCTCTTATATCAGGATAATCTTTGATCAAAAGGACTTGTTGGAAAAAGCTCAGGAAGCTATTGAAACTATCTCAAAGGAACTTGAGGACATGCTAGAAGTTGCCACTAAAATAATCAAGCTTCTCAATTCTAAAGAGAATTATGAGCTTGAAGAATCAGGTATTAATGACAGGACAACAACCATACTAGAAGTGAAGAAGATTATTACAAAGAAAAATCTCATTCTTCAGTTGGAGTAAAAATGCAGCAGTGTTAATGTCATAGTTCAACGTTTTTTAAGCAGGTTAGAAACCTTGACCAACAAGGGTTTGCCTTCTATGCTTGTGATAATGATAAGTTAGTTCCTATTGAAGACTATGTACAAAAGCTTACAGAGGTCAGTACCAGTGCAGCCACAGTTTCAAACATAAAAGGTACATCAACACCAAGGGTTGTGTTGAATGCACTCAGAGAAACCTTTTTCATCCTAAATGAATCTAGGCATCTATTTTTAGTAAAACCCACTTTTACTAAATATACAAAAATGGATGAGGTTTATTGAAGGGTAACTAAGTTATCTATCCCAGATAAGAAACACTGGGAACAGTTAACTGATTTACTTGTCTGAAAGGAGGATCAACAACATTCAACATTTTAAGGAACAATCATCAAAAGCTCAGCAACATTCATAATTTTTAGGAATAGTTATCAACAACTCAGCAAAATTCAACATTTTTAGGAACAGTAATCAACAGTTCAACACCAAAATAGTGATAGATTGACTATCAGTTCATTTTCCTGATTTTGTATTAATCTATTTTTGTAAATTTGTTTAAGATATTTTCCTAGCTCTAAGAATGTATAAATAACTCTCTTTCACAAGTAATTAAGGGTTGCAACCTTGAAGAAACATTTGTAAGCGCTAAATGTACTCATTTTTTTTTGAATCATTAATAGCAAAGCAAAGGATTCTGAATTTTGATTCATACAGTTTCATATTCCTTGTAAGTTTTTCCAGTTTTCATTCACTGTGTTTTCTTCATATTCTTAAGTTTTACAAAGATAACCAGGTAGGAGTAGTTACGTATCAATTTACCCCTATAAGCTTTTTGAAGTGATCATCTTTAAAGAGAATGAATTATATAAATTGTTTGTTTGACTAATTACCTCTAAATCATAAAATCATCAGTATCTTTGTAATCTTGGGCATATTCTGTTAAAATTTCTGAACATTGTTTGAATGTTTTCTTACTTATGGTTATTTAATTTTCTATTTGAAAACTGTAATAGTCATATCATCTTTCTATTTCTTCTCATCACCAGACAAGCTAAATCACTATGTGGATTTTAATAGCAACCCTTTGTTTAAATATTAGTATTATTCAAAAAGGTTAGGAATCATTGTTTTAAATTTGTTTCATATAATGGTCCTCCAGTGACTCGAATTTTATTAGTTTTACTCGGTCAACGATATAAATACTATTCCTTTAAGGTGACTAAAGGTCTAGATAGGTCAAAATAATTCACCTGACGACTCCACTGTGCCAAACTGACACCTTTTAAGCACACTAGATCCCATTCTGAATTTGACATAGTTAGTCCTCTGTCAAATCCATAAAAACTTGTGAGAAGGGCTAGTTCTAGAAGAAGACATCAACCATCTTCTTCCACTTTAGCCTTCCATTCTGAAGAGATATTACAATTTGATCCCTATAATAACATTCCATCAAATCCAGATTCATGTCATTTATCACCTAGGATTGCTGAACTTTTAGATAGGGGAGTTTATTTCAAACCATCGTTCCTTATTCATTCACTTGAATCATGTCAAGAACCCCCACTACCAGTAGGATCACCTAAATCCGAGCCTAACTTGGGTGTTCATTTACCTGAATACAAACCTATAGACTCTATATCCACCACTACTTATTCATTCCCTTCCACTTCCGAACAACCTGAATCTCCTACTTCTAAACAACCTGAAGGGACCTTTTTATATATTCTTATTCTTATTCTTATTCTTCTTCATCCACACTCTCTCTATCACCTTCTTATTCTTATTCTTCTTCATCCACACAAACACCTCATACACCACCTTCTACTATGGCATTCCAACCCATTGTACAGACCAGATATGCAACTTTAGTCTTACCTCAAAACCTTGATGCATTCCCCCCTGGATATTTAAAGCACCTTCCTAGGTATAATGGAGAAACTAGTTCCTCAGCTGAGGACCATCTTCAAGCATTTCTAGACTTCATAGATAACATGAACATAGAACAAGAAAATGTTTACATGAAGTTGTTTTTCCAATCTCTTGAGGGAAATGTGAGAACCTAGTTTAGGAAGTTACCTACAAATTCCATTAGAAATTGGGAAGACCTAACAAACATATTTAAAAACCAATGGGGTGTGAAGAAATATGCTCTTTACTTTTTGACTGAGTTTGAAGAACTTAAAAGAAACTTTGGTGAACCTGTCTCTGATTTTATCAAAAGGTTCAACAAACTTTATCATAAGATGCCCCCTAATTGCAACCCCCCCGTAGCAGTAGCAAAATCTAGGTTTTCAAAAGCCCTTGAAGATGATTTTGCTATAATGTTAAGAGAAAGAACTTCAAGAAATCTTGAAGACATGCAAACTAATGCTATAGAGGTGGAAGAAAATAGGGTTGCCTCAGCCACTTTAAAAGCTAAAGAGGAAAAGGCCCAAAGAAAACTTAAATCTAGTCAAGAGGCCTCAACTTCTTGAAAGACTAAAACTGAAGATTCTAAAATGGATGAGATCACTTCACTTCTTAGGAATCTATCCAATATAATTTCCAAGATTGAGACTCAACCTAGAACAGTTCAATAGACAGTCACGCGACCTCAAAATCAAAATCAAGGTCAATACAAAAGAAATCCACAATTACAAATTCTTCAACGACCTAGTAATGATTAGCAGGTTCCAATTCCTTTGCTAATAGATGATTACTAGCCTGATGACAATACAATGACTATCATCGAAGACATTAATAATATGGATACTTCTTCTTGTCACACTAATACTATTCCTCTTTCACAACATGAGAAAGTCCAAGAAAATCAAGAATCCTCACAGGTTTGCAAGTGCCATGCCTTCTATGAATTCCTAATTGTAGAGCTGAACAAAAGATATGATCTTAGACCTAGACCTAGACCAGGAAGAACTCCTAAGGAACCTCCAACAATTGAACCTCGTACCAAAGCTACTAAAACTCAGACAACTATTATTCGACCATTGAATCAGTCAACTTATACAACTCAAACTGAAAAAACAGTCTTAACTGCATTTAATGTTGAAAAGGAGTTAGAAAGAGTTAAAATCCCTATACAGCTTTTAGAACTTTCCAAAAACCCTGGATATAAAAGTCAAGTCTCCAAATGGATACAAAACACCTCTGTTGATGCTGAAAATGATATGATTAGCCTTCAAGATGAAAAACCAGTAGTTGTTTTTGGTCCTAGCTCAGATATGATAGATGAAATAGTACCTCCTTTCTATGTAACTCTAAAGGAAAATGATTCCATGTTATACAACTGTATACTTGATTCTAGAGCATCACATAAACTCATGCCAAAAACCATCATGGATCATTTAAATCTTGACATTAATAGATCCTATCATGATTTGTACACTTTTGATTCCAAAAGGTTGCCTTGTCTAGGATTGATTAAGGATTTAGTAGTCACTCTTCCCCAAATCCCAGTAAAAAGTGTAGTGTTAGACATAGTTGTCACAGATATCCCTCACAAATTTGGGATGCTCCTTTCAAGGTCTTGCTATACCAAATTAGGGGGAACTCGATGGACATGTCTTATGCCACTATTCCAGTTTATGGAGGAGAACAACTTAGGTTGTATAGAGAGATAAGATTTGTACACACTATATGCAAAATAGATCAACCAAGGAACCATCCCATTTATGCAATTGATCAAGACTTTGTATATTTTCAACTCTCTTCAAACCAAATACATGAATCCCAAGTAAAAATTGAAGATGTAATTGAAAGCCCTATTCCAAAACAAACTGATGTATGGAAGCTATTATTTGATGGTTCTTGTACAAAGAATGGAGCAAGGGCTGGGGTAGTACTAATCTCACCAGAGAAAGAAAATATTACACAATCATGCAAACTTGATTTCGAAGTTACAAATAATGTAGCAAAATATGAGGCTTTCCTTTTAGGACTGTAGCTAGCCAAAAGTTTAAAGGTACAAAATCTGAGTGTTTTCACTAACTCAGAGCTCATTGTAAAACAAGTCAGAAATCTTTTCCAGACAAAGAATCCTAGGCTTAGACCTTATCGGAATGAAGTTTGGGAGAATCCTAGGCTTATATCTTATCGGAATGAGGTTTGGGATTCTATTGAAAATTTCTTTGATTCCTTCAACATAACTTATGTCCCTAGAAATGAAAGCATACATGCAGACTATTTAGCTGTCTTTGCAAGCTCATTTAATATTCTTGATCAAACCCAAGTGTTATATCAAATACAAGTCACATACATGCCATCCATCCCAGATAATCTAAAATATTGGTAGATATTTGAAGATGATGACCAACTAAAATATTTTCTGTAGGTTGTAGATGAATTTTCAGTTCTACAAATTGATGAAAATAGAATAGAAAAAAATGAAAACACAAATGAAAATCATAGTTCAAATTTCAATTCAAAAATTTCCAATCATGACATCATTCAATTGTCTAACAATTTTATTCCTAAAGGTCTCATTCCTTTAGAGAAATTGTTTGATCAAAATGATGTCCTCAGAAACCCACCATCAATTTCTCCATAAGATGACATAAAGGAAGTAAATATTGGAACAAATGATGACATTAAGAACATCAAAATATGTGCATCCTTATATCCCGAAATCAAAGCTCAATACCTCAAGTTACTTGAAAAATATAAGGATGTTTTTGCTTGGACCTATGCTAATCTAAAGACTTGTGATACATCACTAATACAACATAAGATTCTTTTAAAACCAGAAGCTAAGCCTTATCAACTAAAACTTAGGAGGATTAATCCAGTTCTTCTACCAACTGTAGAAAAGGAAATTAAGAAAATGCTAGATGCCTATATTATTGTGCCTCTTAGATACTCTAATTGGGTTGCTAATCTAGTTCTTGTTAGAAAGAAGAATGGGGAAATCAAACTTTGTGCGGACTCTAGGAATTTGAGGAAAGCATCATTAAAAGATAACTATCCTTTACCCAAAATGGATTAGTTACTTCAGATGTTTAAGGAGCACAAAACTTTCCATGCTTGATGGATTTTCAGGTTACAATCAGATAAATGTTGATCCAGAAGACAAAGAGAAGACAACTTTTACTACACCCTGGGGTACATTTATGTATTCTAGAATGCCCTTTGTCTTATCCAATGCTGGAGCAACATTTCAGAGAGCTATGGATATAGCTTTTGTGGGTCAGATAAGCAAATTTGTAGTCATTTATCTTGATGACATAACTGTTTTTTCTAATCCTAGTCAGAAACATCTAAAGCACTTGATGAAGGTTTTTGATAGGTGTAGGAAATTTGGAATATCCCTGAATCCTAAAAAGTCTCTATTTTCTATCAAAGAAGGAAAATGGCTAGGCCATATAATCTCAAAGGAAGGAGTGGTGATTGATCCCAAACATGTATCTGCCATAAAAATATTGTCATTACCTAGAAATAAGAAAGAGATTCAAGCTTTTCTAGGAAACATTATTTTTTTTTAAGAAGATTCATCCCAAACTATGCTGAAATTGTAAAAGACATAACTGATATGCTCCAAAAGGATCATGAAGTTAAATGGACTGTCTCTTCTAGGTATGCATTTGATCAAATCAAGAAATCTATCTCTAATGCTCCAACCTTGGCCAGTCTTGATTATAAAAAACCATTCAGTATCTTTTCTTTTGCCTCTGAAACGACCCTTGCTGCTGTTTTATTACAAAAGAATGAAGATTCCCATGACCAACATATAGCCTTTTTCAGTAAGGTTATGAGAGATGCTAAGATTAAGTATGACATAATTGAGAAGCAAGCCTATGCCCTTATACAAGCCCTCAAATCATTCAAGATGTATGTCCTACATTCACCCATTACTTCTTATGTTCCTAACAGTGCTGTAAAAACTGTTTTAACTCAACCAGACATTGATGGGAAGAAAGGTAGATGAATCACTCATATTGGAGTTTGATCTAATTATAAAAACTACAAAGCTAGTGAAGGGTCAAGGATTAGCTAAGCTTCTAGATGAATCCAACTATAAAGTGCTGGGCATCAACTCTGCTTAGAAAATACAAGGGGAGAATCCACCAGTACCTCCCCAAAGTTCAAATAATAAGAATCCACAAGAACCTTTACCTTCATATCAGATCATTTCCCTACACATTGATGAGAAATTTCTTTTGTCAAATTGGTATCAAGATATTGTAAATTTCTTGATACATTTTGAGTGTCCATCATCATTCACCGAAAGTCAATGTAAAAATATCAAATTGAAAGTAGTCAAGTACTATATCATAAATGCAAATCTATACTGGAAGGATCCACTAAATATCTTGTTATTATGTTTAACAGAATCAGAGATTGAAGGGATCATTGATCATTTTCATACAAGATTTTGTGGAGCCTGGACATTATGCTTGGAAAGCAACAACATATAAGATATTAAGGGCGGGATTTTATTGGCCAACATTGTTCTTACAAGTAGGAGAAAAAGTCAGAAGTTGTGTTCCTTGTCAAATGTTTGTTGGTAAGCAAAAACTAGTAGATCTTCCACTGATACCTACAATAGTATCAACACCTTTTCTCCAATGGGGATTAGATTTTATTGGAGAGATTCATCCTACTTCAAGTAATCAACATAGATGGATCCTCACTGCAATAGACTACTTTACTAAATGGGTGGAAGAAATTCCAGTAAAAAATGCTATTAATTAGTAATCAAATTCATTGAAGAAAACATCTTATCTAGGTTTGTTTGCCCAACCCAAATTGTTACTGACAATGCCACAACATTTTCCATTGTTAAAATGATTGAATTTTTATAGAAATATTAGATTCTGCTACATCATTCAAATCCATACTATCCTCAAGGTAATGGTCTTGCAGAATCATCCAATAAAAGTTTGGTAAAGGTTATCAAAAAGATTTTAGTAGATCATAAAAAGAGCTGGTACACTCATCTAATTTATGCAGTATGGGAAAATAGAATTACTCCAAAAAGATATACTGGAAAATCTCCTTTTCAGTTAGTTTATGGGAAAGATGCAATTTTCCCTACCAACTTGGCCTTCCCCATTTTAAAGTTTCTGCAGGATTCAAATGATGAACCTGATGATTTCTCAAGAAGGATAAATCAAATTATTGAACTAAATGAAAACAGAGATGAAGTTCAACACAAACTGAAAAAATATCAGAATAAGAGCCTGTTTGAGAAGAGCCAGGGAAAGGGACTTCAAGGAGGGTGATCTAGTTCTAATATGGGATTCCAGAAGAGAATACAAGGGAAAACATGGCAAGTTTGACAACCTCTAGTTTGAACCTTTAGCTATTGTTGAAGTAAATGGAAACAATACTTTTGTTCTTCAAAATTTACAGGGGCTATATTCCACTTATCCTGTTAATGGAAGGTTTCTCAAGCATTACATTCAATACTGAGAAGTAGAAGTAGGTTTCACTACTACCATTGTAAAAAGTCTGGTTTACTTTACTTTTTCAAATTTTTAGTGTGAATTTTTCACAGCTAAGACTCCATAGCCGGAGGAGAAGGCACATGGATCTGTAGGTTCTCTGCATTCTGTAGGATAAAGTAGTCCCCAGTTGGAGCCGATGTTGTAGCAACTTTTGGTTTTGGTAAGTTAGAATTTAAAAAATATATTACTGGTGGTTCCTCTCACACTTGTTAACAGTTTACATAATTGACTGGTAATCAAGTGGTTTCTACCATGTTCGACTTCGACACATTCATTCACATGGATAGAATCGTACTGGTTCGGGAAGTAGAAATGAAGACCCTGGATCTAGTTTCCACCATCCAGACTGCGAGGAATTTTTTTATCATTATATAGTGGACTATTCATAAACAGATGGTTGCGCCCATACTGTGTCCATGTGTTCCTACTTGTGATGTAATAAAAAATCATTCCTATATCAGAGTAGTTTTAGATAGTTCTTAGTCAGTTTTGATCTGAGTATGAGAATGCCTACCTCAGTGATGATATTTTCACATATATATATTTTGTGTTGAATGTTTTTACAGGTTCGACTGGGGTATCTACAGGAAGATCCTTGAAATGATAAAGTCCTTCACTCTTCTTAGATGATCAAAAACCATCCTCATCTACTATAGACTTCGCACTTTAGGGGGCCATCTATTACACAAAATATTGTCACCATGACTTTCTACAGTTTTTGTGAGTCCATAAATGCTCATACATACCTCCTTTGCAAGTCTTAAGCCTCATCTCTTCATGTCAAGCCTTGAAAATGGGAGAAACACCTTAAAAATATCTCAAATCCTGGTTTCACACTTTCTCCTAGCATTGCCTGTAGTGCCGCACCCAATGGTAATGTTTCCTGTGAACCTGACCGCTCTGTCTATTGAGTAATGGGTGCGAACCCCTGTAAAAGTTAAAAAGGCATGATTTCATTCTTAAAAACACATCTTGGGTCACTTCTAGACACTTCTAGAAGGAATATTACGCTGGCAAGTCCGCTCCACCTTGGTTCATCCATTCGATAACTAAGGGAGCTAACTCCATGATATGAGGTGCTTATCCCATTGAAGGAGGAACTTATCCCTTCAATGGTGGACCTGCAACTTCCTCCATTTGCACTATAAATTCAAGCATTGGGCTGGTTGTAGGGGAGGTTGAAAGCTGAAGATTCTTGAGGGTAAATGCTGTTGGAAATTAGACTTCCTTTTTGAGCTTGTGAGAGGAGAGATCACATACCTTTCATGTCATTTGGGAAATGAGTGAGGCTTGTCAAAGTAGAGGAGACTCCCGCTGGACTCTGGAAAGAAATTGTGCAACATCAAGGCAAAGGTTGTAAGGTTCTTTTTTTCATAAAGTTAATACAATCAAGTTTTTTTTTCTCAATGAACTGTCTCTAATGGTTTATTTTATGAGCTCCTTGATCTTCATAATGAACATGTTTTATTATAATATCTATGCAGGTGTTCTTTGATGTTTGTTTGTTTGTGTATGCAGGTTATTGAAAAGGCATTGCTTGAAGCTGTTGGAATAAATTTTCCACAAAAACGCGTTGGACCAAGGTAGGGTCTGTTACACCTCTTAGTTTTCATTTATGAATTGAAACATGTTTAGAGAAAAGTAGATTTTCTTGTGCTCTTTGCTGCTAGATATCATTCGATGCTAGGGAGATCAGTCTTGTCCACAAGAACAATTTATCCGACCAACAAATTGGCGACTCCACTGGGGACTGGTTTGGTTGGTTTTTGATTTGTCTTTTCTTTGACTTGAGAAACTTGAGTTTTGGTTTCTGTTTTTGCCTTGATGTGTGTGAGTTTGGGTACTTGTTAGATCTTGGTTTGATTTTTATTTTTCAAAATTTTGGAAGAGGACCGCACCTTCTGCGTTAGTTACAGTGCGGACCTGTCCGCACTGTTACAGTGTAACACAGAGCAGCACCGCACTTGGTTCTACTGGGGGCCTGCGGACCCTGTCAAAAGTTTGAAAAACCTAAGATCCATCCGCCCAGTTAGGTTTAGTTTTTGTCCATAGTTGTTAGTATATGCCCAGACTTGCAATTGTATTGACAAATGATCCTTGTGAGTTAATTTTCATTGGCATTCTCGTTTGAAATGATTTTCTAAAAGTTTTACTTGCTGGATTGATTTTTGCTTGGTCTTCGTAGTAGCTCGGAGATCAGAAACCTTAGAGATTTAGATCACCCTGGTCTCTCTTGTCTTCTTGCTGAGTTTGACTAGCTTATGAAATCTATCCTCGAAGAGAGCTAGATCCGATTTGTCTCTTTTGCAAAACTTTGATTACACTTGATTGAAATTTTTGAATTTCATCTTTTATTAAAACATAATTAGGTGTTTGTGTTTAGTTTGTTGAGCTGAAAAAATTGATCCTTAGTTAGTTGAAAGACTAAGTTAAGCATCCTCAAAAACATTTCAAGTTTCTTTTCAATCCATTTTTTCGTTTAGATCTCAAGATTAGATTATAGTTTTGAGTTTTTCATAGAAATTATAGAAGCTTGTTGAAAAATTTGTTTTCAATAGTTTTTTAGAGTTTTTCTAGAAATATTAAAAGATCTCTAAGAAGAATTGTTTGTTCTTGTAGTTTTTGATTGTTGAAAAGGGAAGGGATTTTCCATGAGCGTGATTAGTGGTCTCGTTTTAAAGTTCTTTGAAAAAGACAAAAAGGTTTTCCTTTCAATTGTATGTTAAGAGAAAGATTTGATTTTCAAAGCATTGCATTTTCAACTCTTCCTTAGCTAGAAATTCATTGAAAAGGAAAAGGAATTGTTATCATCTTAGGTGCATTTTTTAGTGTTTTGGAGTTGAGTCTTCACACCATAAAGTTTCATCTCTACACCCATTGACTTAAGAAACAAACAATAAAATTAACTCTTAATTAAAATCCATCTAGCAATCTTTTTATTTTCTAGGGCTCTTTTCACCAACATAGCTTAGGCTAGTCTTGGAGTAGGGAGTAATTAACTCTCCAAGATAGTTTAAACAAACAAGTAGTCGATCTTGCGGTAGGGAGAAATTCCAATTGTTACATATATGCTTTAGGAAAGCTCCTCTTAAAGGAGAAGCACGAGATCATATCCGAACCATTGTGGGAATCAATCCTTCCTCATTGCGAACGATAGAATATATTCACGTATTAAAAATGGTAAACCTCAGATTGACCATTGTCGAGGAGCCTGGGGTCACTTGTTGGTAAACCTTGGATTATGTCAAGGAGCCTTCAAGGGGATTGAGCTTGTTACTCTTCCCTTGTGTGCATATCAGATCGTAGACTATTCCCCCAGGTATATTTGTTTTCGTTGGTGACCTTAGTGGCCATAATCTTTAGGATTCTTTCCTAGGTGACGGTGGAGGGAAGATCCCACTATACCTGGAGTAGACGTCGACTAGACTCACTTGGACTCTCTGGGGGGTTATCTTCACTCGAGACGGTTATAGTGGAGAAACTTGTGCCAGTCTGTTTCATTAAGTAGGTTGTCGGGGTAACTGTTCCAACCACCATTTCTGTATTGAATTCTGTGATGTTGGATTTCATCACCAACTAGTGTTTTCGATTCAGAAAGATACTATTTGTGTGTGGTTTGATCTCCTAGATTTATTAGGCGTGTGCTTCAAATTGTTTGGTTCTTTAGAGACTTTAGGTGGTTTTCTTGAGATTTTCTCTGTTTTCGTGTGAAGTAATTAAATAAATAATCGTGGCTAAATTACCGAGACAATCCCGTCGACTTCGGGGGCAGCCTCCTGAATTTACACCAAGTTAACTTGGGATGCGAGCTCTTGTCACACCTAGTGAAAGTAGGGTTGGGTCATCGAAGGCCGGAGAGTCTTCATTAATCATACATCCTGATCATCTAGTTCAAGCAACAGAACATATTTTTGAACCGATTTCATTTTCCGAGGTGACTGGTAGTATCACTCCTACTAGCTCATTAGCCGAAGAACCTAAAATCTTTGAACCTAAAACTGAACCTGCTGCTACTCCATCTTCGGGATTTTCTTCTCCTGTTTCTAGTAGTCCTAGTTCACCCAGGGTAGAAAATATCATTACCGAGAATCTTCCTTCTGGACTCATTTCCATAGAAGAAATTGTAAGTTCGAGTCCGAACGAAGGTATAAGCATCCCTGAAAATCAACCAACTATCAAACTCAGGGAGCGTGAATCCATTTTCTACAGTCCCATTAGAGGTGAGGCTTGGTATATTTCATTGACTAATTTTTTAGAAAATCCAAGTCTCGCGTCTTCAGCACCTCGATTTCCTTTTCATCCAACACCCAGAGGTTATTATCCTCCTTTGAATATGTCGAGACAGACATCCTTGTTTTCTCAGATGCCAAAAACTTTTTTACATGGTAGTCCTTCTGTTCCTCCTGGGTATCAGTCTTTATCTGGTACATTTTTAGGAGCATCTCCTCAACCCATCGAATATGTAGTATCTCCTAGTAATAACGGAACTAAGCCGTTAAGTGTCGAAGAGATTCTTATGATGTCTGGTACTACTCCTTATCCGGAACCTCAAGGTAGTTCAATACCGTCTGGGGGGCAGCCGCAAGGTACTCAAATACTGCCTGGGGGGCAACCTCAAGGTAGTCCATTACCGCCTGGGGGGCAACCTCAAGGACAGTATATCCCTACGGGACAATATTTTCCTCAAGGTCAACCCCAGTATCAATATGTACCTCAAGGTCAATACCAACCTCAAGGTTTTAAACCACCTTTAGGTCAATCATTTGTTCAAGGACCGGGAAATGTACCGTATAATTATCAACCTTACACTCAGCCTGGTTTGGTCCTCAATATGCTCAACCTGTTATGGGTCCATACCCCGAAATGAACGTGGTTTGGGATCAACAGACTCTGCAACCCAGTGTGCAGTTGTCATCTCAATCCGGACAGTCTTTTATTTCTGGTTCACCCCGGCAACCTGTCCAGCCTACTACTCAAACTTCTACACCCAGGGTAGCTCATCAGTCTAGGCATAGTTCACCTAGAACTCCGTCCCAAACGTCTGCTGCAACTACTGCGGCCTCTGTTCAATCCACCCCACCTATTTCGGGAGTATCAACAGCTCCAGTTTCTACCGCTCTTGTATCCACTCCTCAGGCCTCTTTACCTCAATTTGGACCTACAATCCAAACTCCGGTTTCGATGCCTGTAGGACAACCTGGGCCTAGTACGGTTGTCACAAGTCAACCCCAATTTACTTATCAACCGTACCAGGGGTAGTACCAATTTGACCCTGCTGTGTAGAACCCGGCTTATCAGTATCAACCCTACCCTGGGTATACTTATCAACAACCTCAACAACCCCAATATGGTCCGGTTAATCTTGGTTTTCCAGGAGGATATAATATCCCAAATGCAAATCTGATACCAAGTTATCTTGGATATCCTCCTCCTAGGGCTGGTCTTATGACCCCAAGTTTTCGGGATCTGAACCATCAGTTACTCTTTATAGCAACTTTGGAATTGCCTGACTTGTCGCGCCTTACGAACGATCCCATTAATTATCTTCCGTTTTGGCCGCCAATGCCGAATAAGTTGCCTAGTGATATACCAAAGTTTGAGGGGAAGTCAGAAGAAGATCCATCTAATCATGTGATGACTTACCATCTCTGGTGTGCATCGAATTCCATTATAGATGATTCAATTCATCTTCATCTTTTTCAACGCACTTTAATTGGCCTTGCCGCCAAGTGGTACATTGAGTTGCCACGAGGCTCTTTTTACAATTTTAGTCAGTTAGCCACTTTCTTCCTTACTCATTTTCAACTGCCAGTCCGATATGACAATGGAACGGAATTATTAACTTCATTAAAACAGTTGATGTCCACATATATTTCAGACCATATTCATGAATGGCGACATCGACATCGTTTAGTGAAAGTTTTTATCCCAGACCAAATTTTGGCAGAATGGTTTGCAAAATCATTATTACCTAAAATAACTGAAGATGTAGCCAAGGTAGGAGTAGTTACCAAAGAGCAAGTAATTGCTCAATCTCAGTACCTTGAATTAGTTTATACGCAGTCAAGTACGTTACACGAGAAAATCCCCGACCTTCCGAAACAAAATCAAATAACTGCACCTTCCTCAGGGTCTCATGCCGTTGATGGTATGATTGGTACTGTTAATACCAAGAGTAAGAAGAAATCCTCCAAGAATTCTTCTCCTATTATAACTTTACCAGATTCCCTGAAGGGAGAGTATTCAACTGAAATTTCTGCCGATGTTCATGTCGTAGAATCTTCTACTGCCAAATCAAAATCTAACGGTAAGAAGAAAGGCAAGAAGAAGAATAAGAAAAACTCGAAGGAGAAATCCGATAAACCTGAATCTACTGATGAGAAATGTAAACCTCGCTATCCTTGTCTCATCTGCAATGAGGATCATTTTACAAGAGATTGTCCACATCATGCTGAGGTTGCGAAAATCGTCAAAGGTTCACAAACACCTTTTGTTTTGAAGGATCCTTTTCCAAGTCAAGACAGTAAGATGATAGGTTCTTCCTCTAGTGCCTCGAAAGAGCCCATAATGATGATGTCACATGTAAGGATTGTGACACGATTGCAAGATTATGGAAGTAAGAGTCCTATTGGTGGTAAGGAAGCGGAATCTTCTAATTCCAATCCATCAACCTCAGCTCTGTCTAGTTCCGATCCACTACAGATCGAGAAACCAAATCTTGACTTAGTAATCAAATCACCCACTAAGGGTATACTTCGAAAGTCAGCTTTCAATCCACATGTGAGAGCTGCTCAGAACTATAATGTTGTCGAAGATTCAGCTGTTTCTCCTTCAGCAATGTCGGCTTTGGAAGTGCTACAATCTTGTCCAGCATAGCGTAAAATGCTATTGTTGGCTATAGGAGCTATTGATATTCAGGACTCAAACCTCATAGTCTTCGATTTAGAAAATAGTACACCTCGTTTACCTCATCAAATGGATTTCCAGATTCTAGTGTTAGTCAAAAACAGACCTTGTTTTAGGGCTGTGATTGATGAGGGAGCTTCAACGTGTATTATGTCGATACAGTGTTGGAAAACCCTTGGTTCTCCTACACTTAATCAATCCCCGACGATTCTGAAGGCCTTTGATGGGCGAGGGTTTCATCCTTATGGAATTTTGCAGGACTTACCTATAGGGGTAGAAGGAAAAAATGTTAATCTAGATGTAGAGGTGGTTGATGCCCCTCTGGATTACAACCTTCTTTTGGGTCGTAGCTGGTCTTACGCCATGACTGCTGTTGTTTCATCGGTATTTCAGCTTATTAAGTTTCCACATAATGGAAAGATCATTACAATAGATTAGTTAAATTACTTTTCATTCGACCCATCCTCTATGAGAGTATTCAACATGTTGGAAAAACCGCTATCCTTTATAAGGATGTTGGGGTAGGATTAGTTAAAGATTTGGGTTTACTCAGAACTTTTTCATTTCCTCCTCCCAACATACCATCTCCTTTCACGACTATTCATATGATTTCGTCAGAATCCATTGTTCATGATGATCCTTGGATCATTCCATTCGATTCCGAGGTGGACTCTTTTGGTGATGCCATGCCTTTGAGTCCCTTTGAAGTTGCTTATCAGGCTGTACAGTCGTTTTCTGACTCAAGTTCAACCAATCTGGATCTAGTGAATGAGATCCATGGAGAATCACTTTCAATCTCAACCTCAGATTCAACAACCTTTTCTGAAACCATTCACACTGATGAACAAATTCGGGAATTGTTGTCTGTTGATGCATTACCATGGGAAGATCTTCATCATCGATCTTCGTTTTTACCTGAGATTGATCATTTTGAAAATGATTTTTCATCTATTTTTACCATTGAATATGTCAAAGAACCACATAATCCATTGAAACATCCTGATTCTGAACAAAATTTAGCCAATATTTCTCGAACGGTTCCTATCGACATTTCAGTCAAGCCTGGGATTGTTGAAAACATTCACATAAGTGCTTCTCGTACGGACACTGAAGTCAAAACATATAAATCCCTATTTCAATAATTTCGTAACGTGTTTGCCTGGTCCTATGAGGAAATGCCAGGAAGTGATCCTTCAATCATTGTTCATGAGATCAAAACCTACCCGGATGCTAAACCCGTCCAACAACGGTTGCGTCAAATACACCCACGAAAAGTTGTTGCCATCAAAACAGAAGTTGAGAAATTAATTAAAGCAGGTTTCATTTATCTAATTCCTTTGACGGATTGGGTATCGAATATTGTTCCAGTTACTAAAAACAGGGGAAAATAAGAATATGTAATGACTATAGGGATATCAATCGTGTTTGTCCCAAGGACAATTATCCAATGCCCTATATCGATAAAATTATCGATGATTGTGCCGATAGTGAAATTTTCTCCTTTATGGATTGTTTTTCCGGTTACAATCAAATTAACATTCTACCTGCTGATCAACCAAAAAAGAAATTCATCTGTCCATGGGGGACATTTGCCTATTGCAAGTTACCCTTTCGATTGAAGAACGTCGAAGCAACTTTTCAAAGGGCTATGTCTTATGCATTTCATAACATCAAGCACATTGTGCAGCCTTATCTCGATGATTTACCAGCGCATTCTTTACAGAGAGCTGGCCATCTCACTCATTTACGAGCAATTTTCATGAGATGTAGGCATTATCGGATTAGGCTGAATCTGCAAAAATGTGTTTTCTGTATAGAAACGGGTCGTTTACTGGGATTTGTTGTATCCAAAGCCGGCATTCATGTCAATCCTTCGAAGGTCGAAGCCATCGTCAAGTTACCACCTCCTTCGACTCTTCGCCTACTCTAGAGTTTGCAAGGGAAAGAAAACTTTTAACGTCATTTCATTCCTAACTACGCCGAGATTACAAAAGGTTTCACCCAGTTGTTGAAACAGAACACTCCATTCGTTTGGGATGAGATAGCTGACAAATCTTTCGATGCACCTAAACATGCGTTGAACCATGCGTCGTTATTGCATCCTCCCAACTACAACCAGGATTACTTCTTGTACGTCACTGCTTCCCATTCCACCATTGGGATGGTTTTAGTTCAACAGGATGAATTCGAAAGTGAACATGTGATTTATTATCTTAGTCAAACTCTAACTCTGTCTGAGTTAAAATATTCACATGTGGAGAAACTGGCCTTAGTTGTAGTCCAAGTTGTTCAACGATTTCGTCATTACATTTTGTTACGCAAAACCACAGTCATTTCTGATTGTAACCCTATGCAATACATTTTGGCTAAACAATTGCTCGGGGGCAAGTATTCCAAATGGATTGTCATCCTGCAAGAATTTGACTTGGAATTTGAGAAGGCCAAGTCAAAGAAGTCTTTGGTTTTTGCGGAATTGATGTGTGACTTCCCTCGTGCTGATACTGAACATGTGGCAGAAGAACCCATTGCAGATGAATCCTTGTTCCTTATCAGCATTGTTGATCCATGGTATGGAGATATCATTGTCTATCTCCAGACCCAATCTTTTCGGCCAGACATTTCATGATCCCAGCGCCGGAAAATCTGATTCCAGTCCCAACCTTACACTATTATTGGAGATACTCTTTATCGTCGTGGGGTGGATTCTGTTTTTCGTCGTTGTCTTACTCATGACGAGGCTGAAAAGGTTCTTAATGACTGTCACTCTGGAGCATGTGGTGGTCATATGTCTGGGTACGCCACAACCCAAAAGATTTTGTGTGCTGGCTATTTATGGTCGTCGTTATTCAAAGATTGTATCACTGTAGTCCAAAAATGCCACAATTGCCAAAATTTTTATCGTAAGATGCGCGCTCCACCTACTCCTCTCCACCCTATCATTGTCATTGGCCCATTCGCAAAATGGGGTATCGATTTTATTACATGTAACCCTCACTCGGCCGAGGGGCATGCGTATATCATTCTTACGGTAGATTATTTTACCAAGTGGGCCGAGGCGATGCCTACATTTTCAGCAGACGACAAAGCTGCTACGATTTTCATTTTCAATCATATAATTGCTAGGTTTGGTGTTCCTCAAGTGATTATCACTGACCATGGGAGCCATTTTCGAAACATCATGATGACTAAACTTACAGATTAGCTTGGCCTGCATCACGATAGTTCCACTCCATATTACCCACAGGCAAATGGTCTGGTTGAAGAAATCAAAAAAGTTCTAGTCACCATGATCCGATGAATCATTGGGATTCATAGGTCGAATTGGCATAACATGTTATTTTAAGTGCTTTGGGCGTACCGAACCTCAGTCAAAACATCAACAGGTTTTACTCCCTTTAAACTGGTTTACGGTTTAGAGGCAGTATTATCCATTGAATGTGAAATCCCGTCATTACAAATTGCCGTGCAATTATTACCAGCCACTTCTGAAGAGGAAAAATGTTTATTATACTTAGCTCAATTAGATGAGAATCGATGTAATGCTGCATTAGCTGTTGAAACTCATGCCAAAAGGATTAAAGCTCAGTATGATTGGAATGTTACACCCTGCAATTTTTCAGAAGGAGACCTAGTCTTACTTTACGATCAAGAAAACGATAAGCTAGGGGCTGGCAAATTTGTACCCATGTGGCATGGTCCATATATTGTCAAGCGAAAGCTGGCAAAAGGGGTCTATGAGTGAGAAGATCTTGACGGTGTCTCTTTAGGTAAACCTAGGAATGGGCTTTTATCTAAAGCAATATTATGCTTAAAAGATTAGTGTGGAGATTTTTTAGATTAGTTTCTTTCTAAGTTTGGTATGTTCTTAGATTAGGAATGCGTGATTTACTTTAGAGAGTTTTTTTCATTATTATTCCTGCTTGTCTTGATTTTACTCTTGATATTGCAGATGTCGACGCCTCTCCAAGCATACATCGATTTTGCTGATGGCGCTTGTCGTAGTACACGGAATATCTCTTCCGCAACTTGGGTTATCTATTTGCCCTCTAACTAGTTAGTATCTATGCATGGGGTAAGCCTCGGTCAAACAAAAAACAACATTGCAGAATATAGTGCAGTGATTGAGTTATTATCTGAATCCATTTCATTTGGAATTCGGAGTTTGATTGTTAATTTAGATTCGGAACTCATTGTATTACATCTTAATCGAGTTTATGCCATTAGAAATCCAGTGTTATTACGATTATTTTTGAGAGTTCGTCTCTTGGAACGAGAATTTGATTACATAGAATATCAACACATTCCAAGATATTTAAATACATTAGCAGATGCAGTTGCTTCTCGAATGTTAAATAGACATTTCCATTAAATCAAACAGTAAATTTAAAAACATCCCATAACATGTTTTGCAAGATAACCATAATAATAATATAGCATATCATAGGAGTGTGTCAAAAATATACATCGTCCTCGATCATAGGTTGAAAAACACCTTATGATCGACAAAAATTATAGTATAAAAAGTCCAAAAATGAGTCTACAAGGAAATCATCCTATCACTGGTGATGATACCGATAAGACACCACTGCTCGGGGCACCCTACAAAGGAACCTCCTAAAATGTCCTAGGACCCTAATCACATAGTGCTGAAGTCTAAGAGGAATGTCATCTATGCTGGTCTCCAGAATATCTGTGGTCAAGCGCTCTAGATGGCTCTCCAATTCGGCCAAGGTCTCTGTTGATTGGTCCTATGGGGCTGGTGCTGCGACAGCTGGTTGTCTTCGATCATAGGGCTGGAGAGTGGCTGGTCACTGTGGACCCACATCTTCATTTAAAACTTTTTACTATTAGTTTTGGGATGATTTAAAAACAAAAAAAATATATATGTAATTAAAATGTTGAAAACAATTTTACCTCTATCATCCCATTGCTCTCCTGGTGGAAGAGCCATGTCGAGATCACCACGATAATCCATCCCAGCATATGGAAAATCCTGAATCACAAAGAGTTGGTTCTCTAACCAACGGAAATACTCTGCTGTGAATCAAACAACCTCGGTACCCTCCTCTAGGGAAAAGCTGACAACTAAATAACCATATCCAAAGTTCTTTAGTTGTCCATTCTTCACCCTAGTCAATTGGCCCTTCACATTGGCCAATACAGCATCGCACCAGTTGAAGATGGTGCCTTGGAAGCAATCCACTGCCATGCGCATCTGGGAACCTGTAGCTAGATGCAATGCTACGCTCCTGCAGAGTCTGGTAATAGTAAAGGTGATCACCTTTAGTTCAGGATGGGAGATTGTTTTAACATCTATCCGTTTGTTTGAATTCTGGTCATTACAAAACTCTAGTCGGAGACTAGCACAGATTGGCCACCTGGCCTAGATCCGAATAGAGATAATTGCTCGCCTCTCTTAGGCAATCCAATCAAAAAGTATATGTCATCCGGCTCGATTTCGAGTTGGTTTCCACCAATAATGAAGCACTAGTCCTACGTGCTCCACCTGTTCACCAGCCATTGTAGAAAGTCTACCTGTGCCCTCATGCTAGGTATGGTCCAAAATTTGAATAGCTCGTATGCTCTCAATGCCTGTAATGAAGGTGGATGGAGTAATGCAGCTTGATCCAAATCCTCGTGCTCTCTTTCCTGCCAAACAAGCATCTTGTGTACCTACATTGCAAAATAGGTGGATTAGAACATTTCATTTCAAAATCTATGGGGCAAAAATGAGGAATTTAGGGTTTAAAATCCGCGTTCCGCGAGGTTCGCACCCATCCTTTTAGAGACAGTGCATAGGTGCACACTTCTCCTTAAGGACAGGTGCGGCACCCCGACTTTTCTCTGTGCACAGAAAAATCGGGGTGCACAGGGGCCACATGGCGCCCCTACGTAACTTCCGCGGGTGATTTTTTGCCCTAATTTTCCTCTAAAAATCAATTTTTAAAGCCTAAAATAAAATTTCAAATGGATGAAATGCAAGTCAAGGACAATGTGGATTACCTGGAGAAGACGGTTCTCGATTCCAGGGGTCTGATTTTTCACAATATCCACAGGAAGTTTTCTTACCAAAAGCTCTTACTTTTTACTCCAAAGGAAAATGGTAAAAATGAACTTGTAAAAGCCCTTTTTATAAGATTTTTTGGATAAATAAATTAAATTTATTTATTTTTTACTTTGAAAAGGTCATTTTGGTGCATTTTTATTATTTTTAAAACATATATGAGTAATGTTTGCAGTTTTTGTGCAAAATATTGGGTATTTAGGCGAAATTGGTCATTTTCAACAAAAAACACATAGGAGTCTTCTTTAAGCTCTTTTCTGACTCGTAAAATATGAAAATATTGTTGAGTTTTTCTTTTTAGACTCGTTAAAACGGAATTAAAAAAACGGTCCTCTTACAGCTTTTTTCTGACCGTATAAACATGAAAAGATTGTCGGGCTTTTGTTGTTTCGAGTTCGATATTGGTAATAAAACGACGTGTTTTCAATCACTTTTTTACTTTTTTAGATTGAAGACACTAATTATGAAAAGTACTCCTTGATCGTAATGATCAAGCGATTCTCTCAAGTATTATTTTATAATTTTTCGGGCTTGGGAGAAACAAATTTATGAAAGAGGACAACCATGGAGTTTTCTTAAGTTTTTCTTCTGACTCTCTAAAATTGAAAAACACTGAGTTTCTCCTATACTGGACTCGTTAAAATTCAACTAAAAAGGACATGTTCAGTTACAAACAGGAACAGACCACTCCTTCTTAGGGTTCAAATCTAAACTAAGTTGGACTCATCCGAAGGATGAGTTTATAACCAAGCAAATGTTATCCTCCTCAAGCTTGTCAAAAATAAAGAGGTACTTGCCAGAAATGGTGGGGGAAAAGAGAGAAAAATGAACCTGTTTGTCATACTTTGTGTTTGAAAAACTTTCCATCACTCTCGAACATGACACTTTTATTCACCTAGGTTGGGAAAACCTTTACCTAACAGTTAATCAAGCCACATTGAAATTCTTTAGCCGGTTTCCGGGTATTAGCTTTGGGTCAACTGTCACCAAGTCATCTATAGTGTCATTATGTGTTCAAGAGGTCTATGCAAATAAACCATTCACCTGCAAAATATCTGACCATCCATGAGTTAGTTCTTGCCAAATATATTTCTTCAGACTTGATCTATGATTTCGTGTTATGGGCTTGCCTATGACGGATCGCTTTCTATCGACTCCAACTCATTATCTAGAAATATGATCTAGAAATCATCAATACCTTGGAATCTGCATGCCTCAATGGCAAGTTTCTCGCTTTTGATGACAGGTTGCATCATTGAGCTTCGATCAAAGGATTCTGTGACGTGTTCAACATCGACTCATTCATTCACATTTCATGGATTGTACTGAGTACTTTGAGGGCCATTAACGTTACTGGTGGTTCCTCTCACACTTGTTAACAGTTTACATCATTGACTGGTAATCAAGTGGTTTCTACCATGTTCAACTTCGACACATTCATTCACATGGATAGAATCGTACTAGTTCAAGAAGTCGAAATAAAGACCCTGGATCTAGTTTCCACTATCCAGGCTGCGAGGAATTGTGTTATCATTATATGGTGGACTATTCATAAACAGATGGCTGTGCCCATACTGTGTCCATATGTTCCTACTTGTGATGTAATACAAAATCATTCTTGTATCAGAGCAGTTTTAGATAGTTCTTAGTTAGTTTTGATTTGAGTATGGGAATGCCTACCTCAACGATGATATTTTCACATATATATATTTTGTGTTGAATGTTTTTACAGGTTCTGACCGAGGTATCCACAGGAAGATCCTTGAAATGATAAAGTCCTTCACTCTTCTTAGATGATCAAAAAAGCATCCTCATCTACTACAGACTTCGCACTTTAGGGGGAAATCTGTTACACAAAAAATTGTCACCATGACTTTTTACAGTTTGTGTGATTCCATCAACACTCATACATACCTCCTTTGCAAGTCTTAAGCTTCAGCTCTTCATGTCAAGCCTTGAAAATGGGAGAAAGACCTTAAAAATATCTCAAATCCTGGTTTCGCACTTTCTCCTAGCATTTCTTGTGGTGCCGCACCTAATGGTCATGTTTCTTGCTAACCTGACCGCTTTGTCTGTTGAGTAATGGGTGCAAACCCCTGTAAAAGTTAAAAAGGGGTGAGTTCATTCTTAAAAACTCATCTTGGGTCACTTCTAGACAATTCTAGAAGGAATATTGCGCTGGCAAGTCTGCTCCACCTTGGTTCATCCATTCCATAACTAAGGGAGCTAACTCCATGATATGAGGTGCTTATCCCATTGAAGGAGGAACTTATCCCTTCAATGTTGGACCTGCAACCTCCTCCATTTGCACTATAAATTTAGGCATTGGGCTGGTCGTAGAGAGGTTGAAAGCTGAAGATTCTTGAGGGTAAATGTTGCTGGAAATTAGACTTCCTTTTTGAGCTTGTGAGAGGAGAGATCACATACCTTTCATGTCATTTGGGAAGTGAGTGAGGCTTG
>APFE031577154.1:61667-159417 GCA_000404065.3 Pinus taeda
TCTCTAATGGTTTATTTTATGAGCTCCTTGATCTTCATAATGAACATGTTTTATTATAATATCTATGCAGGTGTTATTTGATGTGTGTTTGTTTGTGTATGCAGGTTATTGAAAAGGCACTGCTTGAAGCTGTTGGAATAAAGTTGCCACAAATAAGCGTTGGACCAAGGTAGGGTCTGTTATACCTCTTAGTTTTCATTTATGAATTGAAACATGTTTAGAGAAAAGTATATTTGCTTGTGCTCTTTGTTGCTAGATATCATTCGATACTAGGGAGATCGGTCTTGTCAGCAAGAACGATTTATCCAGCCAACAGAGGGTGAGCCTTCCAGCCAACAGAGGGTGAGCCTTCAGGCTCTACTCCCTCCACATCTTCTTAGATGGGAAAGAAGACGGGGCTCATTTTTAGCTGCTCATGGTAGTGAGTCCTTAAAACAGGTTGAGTGGGTATGACAGATGGTGCAGGGATGGCTTGGCATCAAGCATCATGACATGTTGCATATGGGATGGAGTTTCCATGGACCTGAGCATGGGTGAGATTCTTGGTGAGTCCGAGATGTGGCAGAATCCGAGATAGACTGGTGAAGGCATAAGGATGTTCACTCTCATGGCTTGAGCGTGGCAGCTAGATTACCTACCCAACTAGTTCAAACATGGGGTCTGGAAGTGCACAGAGAGATGTTGGCATCAGGCAGGTAGGAAGGATGATAGTTCAAAGGATGGGATGACACATGATGGAGATGGGAGTTCTACATATGTTGCAGGGATGTTTGCAGTATGTGGAGGAGTTGACATCATGGACCAAGGATGAGACAGATATTGATGATCTTGGTGGATGGCTACCAAGATGGTATGTTGTTGAGGATGACAATGACTTCAGGTGGAGGAGGATGTAAGGGCCTGTAGTCCTTGGCACGACCTCCCGGTTGGTGCGACGAGTTGGTTCATCCATCGGGTGCGTAGATTGATGAAGTACGAGCTCAGACTTACGATGTGGTGGAGTCATGTGATAATATACGCATAAAGGAGGAGAGTGATGTGTTTTTATAGCGTGGGGAGCATGAACTCTCAACCCATGGCCGAATTACAAACGTATCAAGGCTGATCTATACTTGTGGGCGTTTGGACGAAGGCCGACATGCGTTTAAAGATGTTTGCAATGAAGGATGAGGGTGTGGGCAGGTCGGCTGGGTAGCCAAGACCTCCCCTGCCACTCGTATAAGTTAGCAAGCGTGGAAGATCATTTGGCATCAAAAACTTCACTCAACACATGTAGAGAAGTGCGCAGATCAAGTGTGGATGCAACAAGAAGGAAAGGCGGAGATTTTGGTGATGCGCCAGCTCTTGGGCAAGGTCGCATGGAGGTAGCACATATCTCGGTTCTGGGTGAGACTTGGCACGAGTTCTTAGGTAGCTCGGGTGAGAGCCCACCCATCATGCAAGGGTAAATGGTGGAGACTTGGTGAGTCGCTCGCCGGTGCGAAGTTGGAGAACGATGGAATGTGGTGAAGCGGGGTGCACAGTGAAATGTTGGTGAAGCCGGTTGTCTCAAAGGGGTGTCTTGGTGACTTGGTGGAGTCACCCGCCCGTCATGCACGAAGACAAGGTTCAGTTATGAAGTGCAGAAGGTAGCTCGTGTGAGGGCGTGCCCGTCCACCTTGGGCAAGGAAATCTTGGTTGTCACACGGTGGTGTGACAAGATTGTAAAATTGGCTAAGTATGAAACTTGGGGTTTCCAAGTATACTTGTAAAACTTTGTATTATTGAAAGAATATATAATATATTATTGGGCAGACTCATTTTTCAGGGAGTTGCCCCTCCCTTTATACTGTGCAATTGTGTTCTTCATGTATAGTTGTTGTTGATAATCAATGTGTATGGTGTTCATTGGTATAAAGGAACATTAATAATTACTTGGTTGAGAAACAAAACTAAGTAGGATAAGTGGTTAGGCATAGTCCATGAACATAAGTATTGGTGAAAAGAAAGTGTTCGGTGGTGCCGCACCTCACCTAACATGGTTGAAAGACTATTGAGGCTCCGGTGGTCATGACAGGGCGTGTCATGCCCCTACACCTGCGGTAGTCTTTCAACCACTTATAGCGAGGTGCGGCACTACCAACTGTTTTCTTTCCACCAATACTTACGATTGTAGACTATGCCTAACCACTTATCCTACTTAGTTTGTGTTTTGCAACCAAGTAATTATTAATGTTCCTTTATACCAATGAATACCCATATACATTCATTATCAACAACAATTAACACATATACAATTGCACAACAGTATAAAGGGAGAGGCAACTCCCTGCAATATGAGTCTTCTCGATATCAATATATATAATTTTCCACTTTTACAAAGTATAATTTAAATCTTGGGAAACCCAAAATTTACACTTAGCCAAATTTCCAACTTCGGCAAACTCAGTTGCCCAGCTCGTCGGTGCCTCTGTACGACTCACCAACCCTTTGTTCACCTCGTCGCATGATCGTGTTGTTTTCCCAACTTGGGCGCACATCATCGTAACCAAGTCACCACACACGAGTGCCTCCATATGAGTCACACCTCTGTTCACAACCCCAACCCTTCACCGTTTCCATCGTTTCGTCATGCACGACGTGCCCTACCCGAGTCGCCCATCCGCACGATTCTTTGTTTCGGCATGCATGACGTGCCCTCGCCTGTCCACCCATTCACCCAAACTCTTTCACCCGAACAACTTCACCCGAGTCGCCACACGACTTCACCCTGGTTGCCACACGACTTCACCCAGTTCGCCCGAATGACCTCACCCAGCTCGCCTGAACGACTTCACCCGGGTTGCCCGACGACCTCACCCGGCTCGCCCGAACACCCTCACTTGATTCGCCTGAACGACCTCACTTGAGTTCTGCCTGAACAACCTCACTCGAGTTCTACCTGATGACCTCGCCCAGGTTTTCTGCACAAGTTTTTTGCCCGAGTTTTCTGCATGAGTTTTTTGTCCGAGTTTCCCACCCGAGTTTTTCACCCAGATTTTCCACTCGACTTTTCTGAACGAGTTTTCCACCTGAGTTCTGCCCAACGTGTGGGCTCATCCACACACTACATAACTCCTTGTTCAAACTCGTGTTGATCAAATGATGGTCATTTGCCTCCAAACACCCTCCAATATATACGGGGGGTGGCAGGTTATGTCACCCGGCTGACCCATGCCCAATGCCCAAGCCGACTTGTTCACAATGTGTTGTCTCACCCAGGAGGAAGGCCGGCTCGCCCAACTCATGAGACAACCCCCTCAACTCTCCTAACACCTTATAAACTCGCCCAAGGTTTGTTTCATTTTTCATTTTTCACATCCTTTGCATGGTGGAGTCACCCTGCCCGTCGCACAGACCGCAGGTCCTTACAGGGCTGGTCGGGTGAGCGCACGCCCAGTCGAATGCGCCTATATAAAAAATGCTAAGTTGTGACCCGAGGTTGGCTTTACGCATGTTCGTGCAGCTCGTTTTCCCAGCTCTCCCTTGTCCCTTCGTTTCGGTCTTGTGGGCGCGCTTGTAAATTCGGTCGGGCTGGCCGTTTGAGGGTGTCTGTTTCAACTCATTTGGGTGGCTCAGGCGAGGGCACCCTCAGGCGAGCAAGCCTATATAAAAAATGCTAAGTTGTGACTTGAGGTTGGCTTTGCGCATGTTCATGTAGCTGGTTTTTTTGGCTCTCCCTTGTCCCTTCATTACGGTCGTGTGGGCGCCCATGTAAACTCGTTCAGGCGAGTCGTTTGAGAGCGTCCACGCCAATTCGTTCGGGTGGGTTGGGCGAGGGCATGCTCGGGTGAACGATCCCGTATCAAAAATGCTAAGTTGTGACCCAAGGTTGGCTTTGTGCACGTCTATGCAGATCGTTTTCCAGGCTCTCCCTTGTCCCTTCGTTGCGGTCGTGTGCGCGCCCATGTAAACTCGTATGGGTGGGTCGTTTGAGGGCGTCTGTGTTAACTCATTTGGGCGGGTTGTTCGAGGGCATTCGTGCAAGCTCTTTTGGGTGAGGGCGTCTGTGTAAACTCATATGGGTTGTTGTGGTGTGGCTCCCTAGCTCGTCTTGGTCCCCTCGTGCCCCTCCAGATGATAGAAGTGACAGGTTTCCTTTTCATGTGAAAGGTGGGTTGGTAATTGAGTTGTGTTTTCAGGTTTGCCTGAAGGATGGCCTTGGGTCATTTGTAGGGTGGCCAATTTTCATCCTCTCTCCATCCCCACTCGGTAGCGCATGAGTAGTAATGTTGGCCATGCTCGTCCCGAGAGGCATATGTGAACAATTCCCCTTCTGCTCTCTAAGTTCTTGGAGTTGTATGGGTTTTTGTGGTGTGGCTCCCTGGCTCGTCTTGGTCCCCTCGTGCCCCTCCAGATGATACCAGCAACGGGTTCTCTTTCCGTGTGAAAGGTGGGTTGGTAATCGAGTTGTGTTTTTGGGTTTGCCTAAATGATGGACTTGGGTCGTTTGTAGGGTGGTCAATTTTTATCTTCTCTCCATCCCCACTTGGTAGTGCATGAGTGGTAATGTTGGCCATGCTCGTCCCGGGAGGCATATGTGAACAATTCCCCTTTTTCTATCCAAGTTCTTGGAGCCGTATGGGCTATTTTGGTGTGGCTCCCTAGCTCATCCTAGTCCCCTCGTGCCCCTCCAGATGATACCAGTGACGGGTTTTCTTTCCGTGTGAAAGGTGGGTTGGTAATTGAGTTGTGTTTTGAGGTTTGCCTGAATGATGGCCTTGGGTCATTTGTAGGGTGGCCGATTTTCATCTTCTCTGCATCCCCACTCAGTAGCGCATGAGGGTAGTGTTGGCCATGCTTGTCCCGGGAGGCATATGTGAACAATTCCCCTTCTTCTCTCCAGTTCTTGGAGTTGTATGGGTTGTTGTGGTGTGTCTCCTTGGCTTGTGCTAGTCCCCTCGTGCCCCTCCAGATGATACCAGCGATAGGTTTTCTTTCCATGTGAAAGGTGGGTTGGTAATCAAGCTGTGTTTTTGATTTTGCCTAAACGATGGCCTTGGGTCATTTGTAGGGTTGCCGATTTTCATATTCTCTCCATCCCCACATTGTAGTGCATGAGTGGTAATGTTGGCCGTGCTCATCCTCGGAGGCATATGTGAACAATTCCCCTTATGCTCTCTAAGTTCTTGGAGCTGTATGGGCTATTGTGGTGTGGCTCCCTAGCTCGTGTTGGTCCCCTCGTGCCCCTCCAGATGATACCAGCGATAGGTTTTCTTTCCATGTGAAAGGTGGGTTGGTAATCGAGTTGTGTTTTTAGGTTTTCCTAAATGATGGCCTTGGGTCATTTGTAGGGTGGCCAATTTTCATCTTCTCTCCATCCCCACTCGATAGCGCATGCGCAGTAATGTTGGCCATGCTCATCCCGGGAGGCATATGTGAACAATTTCCCTTCTGCTCTCCAAGTTCTTGGAGCTATATGGGCTATTGTGGTGTGGCTCCCTAGCTCATCCTGGTCCCCTCGTGCCCCTCCAGATGATACCAGTGACAGGTTTTCTTTCCGTGTGAAAGGTGGGTTGGTAATCGAGTTTTGTTTTCAGGTTTGCCTGAACGATGGCCTTGGGGCATTTGTAGGGTGGCTGATTTTCATCATCTCTCCATCCCCACTTGGTAGTGCATGAGTAGTAATGTTGGCCATGCTTGTCCTGGGAGGCATATCTGAACAATTCCCCTTCTACTCTCCAAGTTCTTGGAGCTGTATGGGCTATTGTGGTGTGGTTCCCTGGCTCGTCCTAGTCCCCTCGTGCCCCTCCAGATGATACTAGTGACAGGTTTTCTTTCCGTGTGACAGGTGGGTTGGTAATCGAGTTGTGTTTTCAGGTTTGCTTGAACGATGGCCTTGGGTCGTTTGTAGGGTGGCCGATTTTCATCTTCTCTCCATCTCCACTCAGTAGTGCATGAGTGGTAATGTTGGCCATGCTCGTCCTGGCAGGCATATGTGAATAATTCCCCTTCTCCTCTCCAAGTTCTTGGAGCTGTATGGGCTGTTGTGGTGTGGCTCCCTAGCTCGTCTTGGCCCCCTCGTACCCCTCCAAATGATACCAGTGACAGGTTTTCTTTCCATGTGAAAGGTGGGTTGGTAATCAAGTTTTGTTTTTGGGTTTGCTTGAACGATGGCCTTGGGTCATTTGTAGGGTGGCCGATTTTCATCTTCTCTCCATCACCACTCAGTAGTGCATGAGCGGTAATATTGGCCATGCTCCTCCCAGGAGGCATTTGTGAACAATTCCCCTTCTACTCTCCAAGTTCTTGGAGAAATATGGTCTATTGTGGTGTGGCTCCCTGGCTCGTCTTGGCTCCCTCGTGCCCCTCCGGATGATACCAGTGACAGGTTTTCTTTCCATGTGAAAGGTGGGTTGGTAATCGAGTTTTATTTTTGGGTTTGCCTGAACGATGGCCTTGGGTCATTTGTAGGGTGCCCGATTTTCATCTTCTCTCCATCCCCACTTGGTAGCGCATGAGCGGTAGTGTTGGCCATGCTTGTCCTCGGAGGCATATGTGAACAATTACCCTTTTTCTCTCTAAGTTCTTGGAGCTATATGGGCTGTTGTGGTGTGGCTCCCTGGCTCATCTTGGTCCCCTCGTGCCCCTCCAGATGATACCATTGATAGGTTTTCTTTCCGTGTAAAAGGTGGGTTGGTAATCAAGTTGTGTTTTCGAGTTTCCCTGAACGATGGCCTTTGGTCATTTGTAGGGATGTCGATTTTCATCTTCTCTCCATCCCCACTTGGTAGCGCATGAGAAGTAATGTTGGCCATGCTCGTCCCGGTAGGCATATGTGAGCAATTCCCCTTTTTCTCTCCAAGTTCTTGGAGCTGTATGGGCTATTGTGGTGTGGCTCCTTGGCTCGTCTTGGTCCCCTCATGCCCCTCCAGATGATACCAGTGACAGGTTTTCTTTCCGTGTGAAAGGTGGGATGGTAATCGAGTTGTTTTATTGCGTTTGCCTAAACTATGGCCTTGGGTCGTTTGTAGGGAGGCCGATTTTCATCTTCTGTCCATCCCCACTTGGTAGCACATGAGCAGTAATGTTGGCCATGCTCGTCCCAGGAGGCATATGTGAAAATTCCCTTTCTGCTCTCTAAGTTCTAGGAGTTGTATGGGTTGTTGTGGTGTGGCTCCTTGGCTCGTCTTGGTCCCCTCGCGCCCCTCCAGATGATACGAGTGACATGTTTTCTTTCTGTGTGAAAGGTGGGTTGGTAATTGAGTTGTTGTGTCAGGTTTACCTGAACGATGGCCTTGGGTCATTTGTAGGGTGGTTGATTTTCATCTTCTCTCCATCCTCACTTAGAAGTGTTTGAGTGGTAATGTGGGCCATGCTCATCCCTATCCCTCTTGCCCATCCCAACGATAAGAATGTTGAAAGTTTGCTCGGTGCTCCTTTTAGCCTTCGATGTTGTGGTCCCAAATGGAAGCTCCAAAACTCCGTCATTCCTATGTCACTATCGTGCCCCTCGGTTGTTGTGAATAGAAACTTTTGATTGGGCTGGGCAGCCATGTGTGGCTCCATTGAAATTGGCTCCTCGTTATATTGTTCACCTCCTCCCTATTTGGTGCAGAGGGTTTTGCTTTTCGTGTGAACGGTGGGTTGGTAATTGAGTTGGTTTTTCAGGTTTGCCTCAAGAATGGCCTTGGGTCATTTGCAGGGTGGCCGATTTTCATCTCCTCTCCATACCCACTCAGTAGCACATGAGCGGTAATGTTGGCCATGCTTGTCCCAGGAGGCATATGTGAACAATTCCCTTTCTGCTCCAAGTCCTTGGAGTTGTATGGGTTGTTGTGGTGTGGCCCCTTGTGATGGCTAGCCGCTTCATTGTTCGGCTATTTATGGTGTCGGTTTCTTGTGCTTGTACTCTTTCTGTGTTGGCATTGTCAGTTGAGATGCATACATTTAAGAGGGACATCGAAGGGTTTTGGTTGTAATTGCTTACTTTTTCCGTCGGGTGATGTGAGGCACTATTCTCCTTATTATAAAGTCAAGGGTTGGCATTCCTTTCAAAGTGCACATCGTTCGTGGTTGAATTGGCTTTGAGGTTTTGATAGATGTGTTGGCCCATATGTTTGATCGAGGGGTCAGCTTTTTCCTTGCATCTTGCATGTGTGGCAAGCCTTTGCGGTTGGAAATGTTAAGTCACAACGTTTATGGGCGTTTGTTGTTTCAATTGTGTATGTGCTCGTGGTCCAAAGGGGAGGAGGCTTTCTATGTCGATGGTGGGGGCTATTTGGAAGAAGGATTTCGAGGTGGAACGCTTCGACCTCCCTCGTTTGCGTGGAGGTGGCCATAGGTTAAAATTATTCATTGTCCAGTTGGTAAAGCTATGGGCAATATCCTAGGTTGCCTCTATGTAGGGTGTGTGGGGTGCGGAGCTGCCCAATCCCTCCTCCTGTTTGGATATGTTCTTGTATTATGTAGCGAGCCTCTTGATTTGAATTTATTTCCTTCCTTTGCCTTCGCATCATGGTTGCTGCAGGCGGTCAAGTGATCAAGGTCCACCATTGCTACTGTCTGGGTGGACTCCTAGGTGGCCTCGGTGCGTGGCGGGGAGGGTCAAGGGGCATTTCTAGGAGAGGTTGTGGGCTCAGTTGGTCTTGTTTTATTTCCTTCTATTTCCTTTGCATTGAGGCTGCCGCAGGCGATCATGCGATCGAGGTCCATCGTTGTTGCTGTCTGGGTGGACTCCTATGTGGCGTCTGTGTGGGGAGGGGAGGGTTGGGGGGCACTTGTTGTTTCAATTGTGTATGTGCTCATGGTCCAATGGGGAGGAGGCTTGCCACGTCGATGGTGGGGGCTATTTGGAAGAAGGATTTCGAGGTGGAACGCTTCGACCTCCCTCCTTTGTGTGGAGGTGGCCGTAGGGGAAAGTTATTCATCATCTGGTCGGTAAAGCCGTTGGAAATCTCCTAGGTTGCCTATACATAGGGTGCGTGGGGTGCAGAGCTGCCTGTTCTATCCTGCTGTTTGGATATGTTCTTGTACTATGTAGTGAGCCTCTTGATTTGCATTTATTTCCTTCCTTTGCCTTCGCATCGTGGTTGCCGCAGGTGGTCAAGTAATCGAGGTCCACTGTTGCTGTTGTCCAAGTGGACTCCTAGGTGGCCTCGGTGCATGGCTTGGAGGGTCGCGGGGCATTTCTAAGAGGGGTTGTGGGTTTGGTTGGTCTTGTTGTTTTATTTCCTTCTGTTTCCTTTGCATTGAGGCTGCCGTAGGTGATCATGCGATCGAGGTCCATTGTTGTTGCTGTCCGGGTGGAATCCTAGGTGACCTTCATGCAGGGAGGGGAGGGTTGAGGGGGCATTTCTAAGGTAGGTTGCGGGCTCAGTTTGTCTTGTATTATTTCCTTCTCTTGCCTTTGTGTCGAGGATGCCGTAAGCGATCATCCGATTGAGGTCCATTGTTGTTGTTGTCCGAGTGGACTCCTAGGTGGCAATGGTGCACGGCGGGGAGGTTTGCATGGCCTCTCTGTGATGGGATTTGCGGTCGGTCATCCTCTTTTTATTTACTTCCTTTTCCTTCGCATCGAGGCTACCACAGGCGATTAGGAGATCGAGGTCCATCGTTGTTGCTGTCCGGGTGGATTCCTAGGTGGCCTTGGTGCAGAGCGGGGAGGGTTGGGGCTCATTTATAATATAGAAGTTGTTGGTTGATCATTCTCCATTTGTTTCCTTCGCATCGAGGCTATCGTAGGTTATCGGTAGATCGAGGTCCACTGTTGCTGCTATCCGGGTGGCCTCCTAGGTGGCCTCGCTGCAGGATGTGGAGGATTTTGGAGGCATTTCTAAGGGAGTGGATGAGTGATCACTTGTTTTATTGTTGGTTGAGGCATGGTTGCAAACTCTGGAGTGGCCTTGGTGCATTGTGGCTCGGCAGGTCTAACCATTTGTTCGCCATGTCCTTGGCATGTTGTGTGTGCTTGCTTCTTGGGATGCAAGAGGTGCAAGGCATAAAATTTTTACATGATATTTTGACATCTCTTTGAATTCATGGGTGTTCAGGTTGGCTCTTAGTAAGAGAGCGCCTGGAATTCCCTTTGAAGTGGGAGGGTGCTACCTAGTTGGTCCTACCAGTAGTCATATGCTTGTCTCAAAGATTAAGCCATGCATGTCTAAGTATGAACTAATTCAGACTGTGAAACTGTGGATGGCTCATTAAATCAGTTATAGTTTTTTTGATGGTACCATACTACTCGGATAACTATAGTAATTCTAGAGCTAATACGTGCACCAAGTCCTGACTTTTTGGAAGGGATGCATTTTTTAGATAAAAGGCCGGCGCGGGCTTGCCCACTTCTTCAGTCAATCATGATAACTCGACGGATTTCACAACCCTTGTGCTGGCGATGATTCATTCAAATTTCTACCCTATCAACTTTCGATGATAGGATAGAGGCCTACCATGGTGGTGACGGGTGACAGACAATTAGGGTTCCATTCTGGAGAGGGAGCCTGAGAGATGGCTACCACATCCAAGGAAGGCAGCAGGCACGCAAATTACCCAATCTTGACATGGGGAGGTAGTGACAATAAATAACAATACTGGGCTCATTGAGTCTGGTAACTGGAATGAGTACAATATAAATCCCTTAACGAGGATCCATTGGAGGGCAAGTCTGGTGCTAGCAACAACGGTAATTCCAGCTCCAATAGCGTATATTTAAGTTTTTGCAGTTAAAAAGCTCATAGTTGGATCTTGGGTCATAAAGGTCGGTCCGCCTACTCGATGTGCACCTGCCCTTCCGTCCCTTTTGTTGGCCGTGTGCTCCTGGCCTTAATTGGTTGGGTCGCGGCTCTGGCACTGTTACTTTGAAAAAATTAGAGTGCTCAAAGCAAGCTTATGCTCTGAATACATTAGCATGGAATAACGTGATAGGATTCTGGTCCTATTGTGTTGGCCTTCGGGACCGGAGTAATGATTAATAAGGACTATCACGGGCATTCGCATTTCATTGTCAGAGGTGAAATTCTTGGATTTATGAAAGACGGACCACTGCGAAAGCCTTTGCCAAGGATGTTTTCATTAATCAAGAACGAAAGTTGGGGGATTGAAGATGATCAGATACCATCCTAGTCTCAACCATAAATTATGCCGACTAGGGATCGGCGGATGTTGCTCTAAGGACTCCGCCAACACCTTTTGAGAAATCAGAGTGTTTGGGTTCCGAGGGGAGTATGGTCGCAAGGTTGAAACTTAAAGGAATTGACAGAAGGGCACCACCAGGAGTGGAGCCTGTGGCTTAATTTGACTCAACAGGGGGAAACTTAGTAGGTCCAGACATAGTAAGGATTGATAGATTGAGATCTCTTTCTTGATTCTACGGGTGGTGGTGCATGGCCATTCTTTGTTGGTGAAGTAATTTGCCTGGTTAATTCTGATAATGAATGAGACCTCAACTTGCTAACTAGATACGTGGAGGTTCCCCTTCGCGGCCAGCTTCTTAGAGGGGCTATGGCCATTTAGACCATGGAAGTTTGAGGCAATAACAGTTCTGTGATGCCCTTAGATGTTTTGGGCCACACGCGTGCTACATTGATGCAGCCAGCGAGTTTTTCTTCCTGGTTCAAGAGGGTCAGGAAATATTCTCAAATTACATCGTGATGGGGATAGACCATTGCAATTATTGATCTTCAAAGAGGAATTCCTAGTAAGCGCGTGTCATAAACTCGTGTTGACTATGTCCCTGCCCTTTGTACACACCGCCCATCACTCCTACCGATTGAATGATCCGGTGAAGTGTTCGGATTGTGTCGATGATGGTGGTTTGATGCCGTTGATGTCGTGAGAAGTTAATTGAACCTTATCATTTAGAGGAAGGAGAAGTCGTAACAAGGTTACTGTAGGTGAACCTGCAGTAGGATCATTGATAGTAGGGGTTTTCTTTTTTGGTTTGGGTTGGTTGGGTTTCGATTGCAATGTGGGACTGTGTGTTGAGTCTCTAAGGGAGCAGGTTTGGTGTTTGGCGGGAACATTGTTGGTTGCTTGTCTTGAGGTAATGCTTGTTTTTTTGTGCGTGCTTGCAAGACATGCTTGTGCTTGTCCCACCTTTGTTTTTCTTTCCCCCAATGTGTTTCTGTAGGGGGTTCAGGAGCTTGTTTCTTGGGAGCCCTTCCGAAGATCTGCTCAGCCGGGCATGGTTGCTGCGGTTGAGGTGCTCAGGATATACGATGGATAAATTCAGACTCGTTCGTTGTGGCAGTGATCAGTCTTTTGTTCATTGGAAGGCATGGGCCAAGGGTGTGGGCTTCCATAGTTGGTTCTCTAGAAAAGGCGGTGGTGGTTGATGTGTTGCATGGGTGAGCTTTTTTGCTGGTGGTTGGGTTGAGGGAGTGGTTGCGCGTGTGCCTGGTAGCTCAAAACTTCCGTGAGGGGAAATTTTCGTGGTTGGGTTAGTATCAGATGGATGAAGAGTGGTTCAACCCGTTGGGCTGGCCACCCTATTCCCTCCTAACCGTGCCTCGACATGCCCTCATGGAAGTGTTGGGTGTCCAGATAATGAAAAATCCCTCCCTCGGTCCGAGCTCCATTGAGATCGCAATTTTCCCAGCTAATGGGCATGAGGGTGGCAATCTTATCTCGTGCCTTTGCCATCGAGGGAATTCCTCATCCTCTCATGAGCCACTCCCCTTTTAAGGGAGAAAGAATTATCAAGTTGTGTCTTTGTTCCTCCCTTTGGATTGTGGGCTTTTTTTGGGACTTGGTCATTTCTTTGTTTTGTGGTGTGCGCTTTGCAGGCGTCCCTCCCTTTAGTGGCCTTGCGCCATCGATGTATTTGTGGCCTGTGGATTTCTCCAGCATTGAGTGTCAGCCCATGACAACTCCTCTTTGGAGTTTATTCTTGATCCCTGTTGACTTTCTCGCTGGAAAGGTTGTTGGGTGTTTTGTACACGGAGGGGTGCAACAGTGGGGTGGGTTTGTTATTAGTAGTCTAATTGTCGTTTGAAGCCTTGTGCCAGGTTGGGGGGTTATTTACCTTTCAGTAACGTGCTCCAGACACTAGTCTCATTACAGCCGTCATCTTTTCTAGTGGTCAAGTTTAAGTTGTGATTTATTTGCTTGGTTGTTTGGTTGCTGTTTGTTATGTTGTAAAGCTAGAAAGGGTGTTGTGCCATAATGTAGGTGGGAGGGTGTGAAGAGGTGGGATGCTTTTTGAATGGGTGCCTTGTTTGATTTCTTTTTTGTTAGCAGACATCTACTCGTCGTGCTATTGAGCTTCCCTCTTTTCTTGGGATCTTTTTTTCTTTGGTGTAGTTTTCTTCCCTTCTTCCTTTTGCCCCTAGATTTATGGAGGAGAGGTGGGATTGTTGTGGATTGGAGTTTGGGAAGGACGTAAAGTACTGCTAATTACCGGGGTGGCCACCCTAGTCCTTCTCAATCTCCGTCCCCTGTAGTTCCCCCCCTTTTTGCGAAGGCACGGGGTTTGGGAAGCTTGTTCTCTGTTTGAGCCTCCCCTTGTGAGCTGGAAGCCACATTTGATATCTCTTGCCTTCGTGTTGTTTTCTTCCCTTCTTGCCCCTATCCCCTAGCTTTATGGAGAAAAGGTGGGATTTTTGTGGATTGGTGTTCATGAAGGATGAAATGCGGTGCGAGTTCCCGGGTGGCCACCCTAGTCCTTCTCGATTGTCATCCCCTACAGTTACCCCCATTTTGCGAAGGCACAGGGTTGGGGAAGCTTGTTCTCTATTTGAGCCTCCCCTTGTGGAGCCGATAGACATGTTTGATATCTCTCTTTCTTTCATGTTGTTTTCTTCCCTTCTTCCTTTCGACCCCTAGCTTTATGGAGAAAGGTGGGATTGTTGTGGATTGGTGTTGGGGAAGGACGAAATGTAGTGCGAGTTCCCGGGGTGGCCACACTAGTCCTTCTCAATCGCCGTCCCCTGAGGTTCCCCCATTTTTGCAAAGGAACAGGGTTGGGGAAGCTTGTTCTTTGTTTGAAGCGTCCCCTTGTGAGCCAGTAACCACGGTTGATGTCCCTTTCTTTCATGTTATTTTCTTCCCTTCTTCCTTTTGGACCCTAGCTTTATGGAGAAAAGGTGGCATTATTGTGGATTGGTGTTCGGGAAGGATGAAATGTAGTGCGAGCTCTCAGGGTGGCCACCCTAGTCCTCCTCGATCGTTGTCCCCTTCAATTCCCCCCGTTTTGCGAAGGCACGGGCTTGGGAGGCTTGTGCATTGTTTTAGCCTCCCCTTGTGATCCGGTAGCCATGTTTGCTCTCTATTTCTTTCACCTTGTTTTCTTCCCTTCTTCCTTTCGGTCCCTAGATTTACAGAGAAAAGGGGGAATTATTGTGGATTGGTGTTCGGGAAGGACTAAAAGCAGTGCGAGCTCTAGGGGTGGCTGCCCTAGTCCTTCTCGATTGTTGTTCCATGCATTTCCCCCCATTTTGTGAGGGCATGGAGCTCGGGGAGATTGTTCTCTGTTTGAGCCTCCTCCTTTGAGTGGGGTAGGCACCTTTGTTTCTCTTTCTCTCATGTATTTTTCCTCCTTTTGGCGCTTAGCCTTGCATTTGTTGTGGGGGGTGCCCCTATTCAGTGTTGTGGCCGATTTTTTGGTAATACATGGAAACAAATCTCGACAATGGATATCTCAGCTCTTGTTACAATGAAGAATGTAGTGAAATGTGATACTTAGTGTGAATTGCAGAATCCTATGAATCATAGAGTTTTTGAATGCAATTTGCGCCGAGGCCTTGGTCGAGGGCACGTCTATCTGGGCATCGCATCCCATTCAAACGTGCTCCCTGCAATATGCTAGGCAGTAGCGGAGCTGGTCGTTCATGCCCAATGCGGTGCGGTTGGATGAAATACCTCAAGTGATGTTTTGTGGTGTGCGTCGGCGAGCGGTGATCTTGTCCCCTTGGATGGGCAGTCAGCTTTAGCTAATGCGGGCTTTATGTGGCATCGCTCGAACTTGATTTACTCTCTCTGGTAGGGCAGATTTAGCTCCAAATTTGCAACCTCAGCTTAGGGGAGAACACCCACTGAGTTTAAGTATGTAATTAAGTAGAGGAAAAGAAACTTACAAGGATTCCCCTAGTAGCGGTGACTGAACTGGGAAGAGCCCAACATCAAAATTGGGCGGAAGCATCACCTGAATTGTAGTCTGTAGAAGCATCCACAGCGGCAGACCTGGGTCAAGTCCCTTGGAAGGGGGCACTTGAGGGGGTGACAGCCCCGTCGGCCTGAGACCCTGTCGCATCATGAGGCATCATCAACGAGTTGTGTTGTTTGGGAATGCAGCCCTAATTGGGTGGTAAATTACATCCAAGGCTAAATACGGGTGAGAGACCGATAACGAACAAGTACCGCGAGGGAAAGATAAAAAGGAATTTGAAAACAGAGTTAAAGAGTACTTGAAATTTCCGGGAGGGAAGTGGATGGAGGTTGTCGATGCGTCCCAGTCAGATGTGGAACGACTCAGGTTGGTTTGTCGCTCGACTTGAGGTGCAAAGCAACATGGGTGCTGCATTGTCACAAGTGTGGGTGGATGTTGCCTATCGGTTTGCCACTGCGGTGGTTGAGGAACGAAGCGTGCAACCTTGTGGTGGGCCATGTGCACCTGCGCGCTCATGGTGTTGGTTGGCGGGCTTTCCATTCGACCCGTCTTGAAACATAGACCAAGGAATCTAACATGTGTGCGAGTCGGCGGGTTTGAAAACCTGTGAGGCACAAGGAAGCTGATGGGTGAGATCCCCTCTTTGGGGGGTGCATCATCGACTGACCTTGAGCTTAAGCAAAGGGTTTGAGTGCGAGCACACCTATTGGGACCCGAAAGATGGTGAACTATGCCTGAGCAGGGTGAAGCCAGAGGAAACTCTGGTGGAGGCTCGTAGCGATAATGACGTGCAAATCATTCATTTGACTTGAGTATAGGGGTGAAAGACTAATCGAACCATCTAGTAGTTGGTTTCCTCCGAAGTTTCGCTCAGGGTAGCTATAACTCATGCACGAGTTTTATTGGGTAAAGCAAATGATTATAGGCATTGGGGGTGTAACGCCCTTGACCTATTCTCAAACTTCAAATAGGTAAGAGGGTGCGGTTGATCCATTGAGCCGCGTCGTGGAATCAAGAGCTCCAAGTGGGCCATTTTTGGTAAGAAAAACTGGCGATGCGGGATGAACTGAAAGTTGAGTTACAGTGCCAAATTGCACGCTAACCTAGATCCCATAGAGGGTGTTGGTTGATTAATACAGTAGGATGGTGGTCATGGAAGTCGAAATCTGCTAAGGAGTGTCTAACAACTCACCTACCGAATCAACTAGCCTCGAAAATGGATGGCACTGAAGCGTGCAACCTATACTCGACAGTCGGAGTAATTTCCTAGCTCCGATGAGTAGGAGGATGTGGGGGTCATTGAGAAACCTCGGGCGTGAGCTTGGGTGCATCGGCCCCCAGTGTAGATCTTGGTGGTAGTAGCAAATATTCAAATGAGAACTTTGAAGACTGAAGTGGGGAAAGGTTCTATGTGAACAACACTTGGACATGGGTTAGTCGATCCTAAGAGATGGGGAAGCCTTGTATCAAGGGTGCACTCTACATGAGCATCGAAAGGAAATCAGGTTAATATTCCTGAACCGGGACATGGCAGCGGGTGGCAATGTTATGAAATCTGGAGACATCGTTGGGGGCCCCGGGAAGAGTTATCTTTTCTTTTTAACAGGTTTCCCACCCTGGAATTGGTTCACCCGGAGATAGGGTCCAGTAGCTGGAAGAGCACTGCACATACCGTTGAAAATCTGGAGGACCGAGTACCGTTCATTCCCAGTCATACTCATAACTGCATCAGGTCTCCAAGGTGAACAACCTCTGGTCAATAGAACAATGTAGGTAAGGGAAGTCGGAAAAACGGATCCGTAACTTCGGGAAAAGGATTGGATCTGAGGGTTGGGCCTAGGGGTCTATGCCCTCAACTTGTGGGTTGTCGGTAGTCTTCCCAAGCTGCTCTAGTGGCGAGGGCGGGTAGTCATGTGCCGATTGGGCTACGGGTGTATAATGCCCCCTGCCAGGGGCTTTTCCCTAGGTGTTGAACAATTGACTTAGAACTAGTATGGACAAGGGGAATCCGACTGTTTAATTAACACAAAGAATTGTGATGGTCCCTGTAGATGCTGACGCAATGTGATTTCTGCCCAATGCTCTGAATGTCAAAGTGAAGAAATTCAACCGAGCGTGGTTAAATGGCGAGAGTAACTATGACTCTCTTAAGGTAGCCAAATGCTTTGTCATCTAATTAGTGATGTGCATGAATGGATTAACGAGATTCCCACTATCTCTATCTACTATCTAGCGAAACCACAACCAAGGGAATGGGCTTGGCTGAATCAGCAGGGAAAGAAGACCTTGTTGAGCTTGACTCTAGTTCGAATTTGTGAAATGACTTGAGATGTGTAGAATAAGTGGGAGCCGTTTTCAACGCAAGTGAAATACCACTACTTTTAACATTATTTTACTTATTCCATGGGGCGGAGATGGGGCACTACCCCTATTTTTGGCCTTAAGGCATGTTTCGGTGGGTCGATCTAGGTAGAAGACATTGTCAGGTGGGGAGTTTGGCTGGGGTGGAAGATTTGTTAAAAGATAATGCAGGTGTCCTAAGATGAGCTCAACGAGAACATAAATCTCGTGTGGAACAAAAGGGTAAAAGCTCATTTGATTTTGATTTTCAGTACGAATACACACCGTGAAAGTGTGGCTTATTGATCCTTTATATTTTCAAAATTTGAAGCTAGAGGTGTCAAAAAAGTTACCACAGGGATAACTGGCTTGTTGTAGCCAAGCATTCATAGTGACGTTGCTTTTTTATCCTTCGATGTTGGCTCTTCCTATCATTGTGAACATAATTCACCAAGTGTTGGATTGTTCACCCACCAATAGGGAACGTGAGTTGGGTTTAGACCATTGTGAGACAGGTTAGTTTTACCCTACTGATGAACTGCACCACATTAGTAATTCAACTTAGTACGAGAGTAACTATTGATTCACATAATTGGTCATCACACTTGGTTGAAAAGCCAGTGGCGCGAAGCTACCATGTGTCAGATTATGACTAAAAGCCTCTAAGTTAGAATCCACTCTAGAAGCGGTGCATGTCACTCTTCGACTATATCTCGAACCGCAGTAGGGGCATCGCTTTATCGCCCCCCGGGGCCTGTGTCATTTGCAAACCGCGACCGTGAAGCATCTCGGTCAGGGCAACTTTGAAGTTCAATTCTAAATGGTTGTTGAGAAGAATCATTTGCAGACGACTTAAATACACGATGGGGTATTGTAAGTGGCAGAGTGGCCTTGTTGCCATGATCCACTGAGATTTAGCCCTTGGTCGCCTAGATTCAGAGCTTCTCTCTTGTCACAAACAAATCTGGGCAACCCTCCCACTCTCGCACCTTGGCCTCTTCCTCAAGACGACAATTTTTTATTACTTGGGGGCGGGAAATTTGGGGTTTCCATGCCACGATGGAAAAGGCACTGAAGCTCGGGAAAACTAGGGTTTCCATGTCGCGTCCTGGCACCCAAAATTTGGGATTTCCACGTTGCAATGAAAAAGGCACCCAAGCATGGGAACAATTGGGGTTTCCATGCTGTGGCCCGGCGCCCAAAATTTGGGGTTTCCACCTGGTGCATAAAATCTGGGGCTTCCATGTCGCACCAAAAATTTGGGGTTTCCATCGGACGCCTAAAATCAGGGGGTTTTGCCTGGCGCAAATGAAATTTGGGGTTTCCATGTCGTGCCTAAAATTTGGGGCTTCTGCCAGGCGCAGAAAATTTTGGGGTTTCCAAGTCGCGCTCTAGCACCCAAGCTTGGGGAAACTTGGGGTTTCCATGTCACACCACGACCAAAACCAGTGGCGCCCAAGCTTGGGGAAACTTGGGGTTTCCAAGTCGCACCTTGGTGCCCAAGCCTGGGGAAACTTGGGGTTTCCATGTCTCGCCATGATCGAAACCGGTGGCGCCCAAGCCTGGGGAAACTTGGGGTTTCCATGTCATGCCACGACCAAATTTGGCAGCGCCCAAGCCTGGGGAAACTTGGGGTTTCCATGTCGCGCCCCTATGCCCAAGCCTGGGGAAACTTGGGGTTTCCATGTCGCGCCCCTATGCCCAAGCCTGGGGAAACTTGGGGTTTCCAAGTCGCACCCTGGCGCCCAAGCTTGGGGAAACTTAGGGTTTCCATGTCGTGCCACGACTGAAACTGACGGTGCCCAAGCCTGCAGATAGACAAGATGACAAAGGAGTAGCTAGATGACAAAAAGGACCTGATATATATAAAGAAGGTCACTTTCCACGAAGGGAGCAATGGCGTGACAAACCAGGAGGGAAAGTGATCGATGGCCAGTACCCTGCCAAGAAGAAGTTCAAACAAAGACTTCAAGACATCAAAGGAAAGAAGGAGATCAAGCAGTTGAAGGACCCATGAAGAAGATGTTGTTGATGAATGGACAAGTCCCTAGCTAAGAGGGAGTTCTAACAAGTTCCCAACTACAAAGGAGCTTGGGAAAGTTCCTTGTCAGAGGAAACTTGGGCATGTCTTCCTCAATAAAGGGGAAGAGATAGACACAACATTCTTGTCTTCACTTGGCAAGAAAGAATGGGAGAATTGGGTAATCATTTGGCATCTGATGCTCTTTGAGGATGTGTAGGGCATCCAAGACAAGAGTAGGCGAGAGGAGCGATATTCTTTGAGGGCTAGAAACCCAAGACAAGAATTGTCCTAGAAGGTCATACTCAGGGAACACCTAGGTGGGTATGTACCTTTAGAGACAATGACTAAGGTGTTTATAAGCCATTGGCCTCACCAACATTGTGCTCTGATCTTATGAGAGATAAATCTGTTAGCCAAGGCCTTGCTATGAACAATGTTGGCTAATATGATGCTATAACAGATGGGTTGCCAATCTGGTTTCTCTTATGTGAATTATTGAAGATTGAAAAATAGCCAAACACCTTGTAATGATTTATGAATACCTCCCTAGTTAAGAGGGGGTGTTGAAGAAAGTGTAATTGGGTTCGGTCTTCATAAATGTGCTTTTGATATTTGTATTTATTCAAGAAAAGATTATATATATATATAATATATATATATATATATATGATATTTATCATTGAGTTTCTTGCACATTGAAATAAGCCTAGCACATGTTAAAGTGTTATAAAGAGTCAAAATAAAATGTTGAAGACCTTAAGGGCATGTTACACGAGGTATATTTATGTATTAGAGTCAAAGATATTCCTACCCTCATGCCTTCGTTTGGGTCGTGCACCCATTCAAACCCAAAATTTCCTTGAGGCGGGCTGAGTCATCCCGTGTCGTGCCATGTGTGGGTGCCCAAGCACATGTGGTTGTGCCGAAAATGCTAAGTCCTAACCGCCCGTGTGCCTTCTTTGTTCGGGTCATGCACCCATGCAAACCCCAAATTTCGTTTGGGTCGTGCACACATGGAAACCCCAAATTTCGTTCAGGCGGGTCAGGTCGTGTCGTGTGTGGGTGCCCGTGCAAATGCATTTGGGTGAGTCAAGTCGTGTCGTGTGTGGGTGCCCATGCAAATGCGTTCGGGTGAGTCGAGTCAGGTCATGCCGTGCCATGCAAGGGTGCTTAGGAACATGTGGCCACAAAAAATGCTAAGGTGTGACCACCTGTGTGCCTTCTGCACATTCGTGCGACCCATTTTCCTGATGCTCCCTCGTGCCTTCGTTTGGGTCGTGCACCCATGGAAACCCCAAATTTTCATTCGGGCGGGTCGGGTCGTGTCATGCGTGTGTGCTCGGGCACACATGGCAGTGCCAAAAATGCTGTCATCACCCCCTGTGTGCCTTCTACACGTTCGTGTGGCCCGTTTTCCTGATGCTCCCTTGTGCCATCGTTTGGGTCGCACACCATTGAAACCCCAAATTTCATTTGGATTGTGTATACAAGGAAACCCCAAATTTTTTTCGGGTCAGGTCATGTCGTGTTGTCTGTGGGTGCCTGTGCAAATGTGTTCGGGCGAGTCGAGTCGGCTCACCCAAGGCCAGTCAGGCTGTGTCGTGACGTGTGTGGGTGCCCGAGCACATGTGGTCGTGCCAAAAATGCTAATTCGTGACTGCTCGTGTGTCTTTTGCACGTTTGTGCAGCCCGTTTGCCTAATGCTCCCTTGTGCCTTCGTTCGGGTCGTGCACCCACTGAAACCCCAAAATTTCGTTCAGGTCATGCGCCCATGGAAACCCCAAATTTTGTTTTTGCGGGTCGGGAAGTGTCGTGTGTGGGTGCCTGTGCAAACGCGTTGGGGCGGGCCGGGTTGGGTTAGGTTGGCTCGTGTCGTGTCATGTGACAGCACCCAGGGCACACGTGGTTGTATAAAAAATGCTAAGTTGTGACCAGGGGTGAGCTTTGTGCATGATTGTGTTGCTCGTTTTCCCGAATATCCCTTGTGCCTTTGTTTTGGTCGTGTGTCGGAGCCCATGTAAACTTGTTCGAGCGGGTCATTTACCGTGTAAACACTCATCTGGGTGGGTCGTTTGCAATGTAAACTCGTTCGGGTGGGTCATTTGAAGGCGCCCGTGTAAACTTGTTCGGGAAGGTCATTTTCCATGTAAACTCATTTAGGTGGGTCATTTGAGGGCGCCCGTGTAAACTTGTTCGGGCGGGTCATTTGAGGGCGTCCATGTAAACTCGTTCAGGTGGGTCAGGAAAGGGAATCCATGTAAACTCGTTCGGGAAGGTCGGCCGAGGGCGTCCATGTAAACTTGTTCGGGCGGGTAGGGCGAGGGCATCCATGCAAACTCGTTCGAGCGGGTCGAGCGAGGGCATCGATGTCAACTCATTCGGGCGGGTCGAGTGAGGGCGTCCGTTCAAACTTGTTTGAGCGAGTTGGGCGAAGGCGTACCCAAGCACACGAGCCCATATTAAAAATGCTAAGTTGTGACCCAGGGTGGCCTTTTTGCACATTTGTGAAGCTCGTTTTCCTTGCTCTCCCTTGTCCCTTTGTTTCGGTAGTGTGGGCGCCCATGTAAACTCGTTCAGGCAGGTCAGGTGAGGGTGTTTGTGTCAACTCGTTTAGGCGGGTCGTTCGGGCGAGGGAGTCCATGTCAGCTCATTCGGGCAGGTTGTTCGGGCAGGTCGGGCGAGGGCGCACGCAAGCAAACGAGCCCGTATCAAAAATGATAAGTTGTGACCTGAGGATGGCTTTGTGCACGTTCATGCAGCTCATTTTCCTAGCTCTCCCTTTTCCTTTCGTTTCGGTCGTGTGGGAACCCATGTAAACTCATTTGGGTGGGTCATTTGAGGGTGTCTGTGTCAACTCGTTCAGGCGGGTCGGGCGAGGGCATCCATGTGAGCTCGTTTGGTTGGGTTGGACGAGGGCATCCGTGTGAACTCGTTCGGGTAGGTCGAGCGAGGGCACGCCCGTGCGAATGAAACCTTATAAAAAATGCTAAGTTGTGACTCGAGGTTGGCTTTGTGCACATTCGTGCAGCTCATTTTTCCAGCTCTCCCTTGTTCTTTCATTTCGGTCGTGTGGGCACCCATGTAAACTCGTTCGTGCGAGTCATTTGAGGGCGTCCGTGTCAACTCATTCGGGTGAGTCGGGCGAGGGCATCTTTGTGAACTCGTTCAGGCAGGTCGAGCGAGGGTGTGCCCGGGCAAACGAACCCATATGAAAAATGCTAAGTTGTGACCCGAGGTTGGCTTTGTGCATGTTCATGCAAATCATTTTCTTGGCTCTACCTTGTCGCTTCGTTTCTATTGTGTGGGCGTCCATGTAAATTTGTTAAAGCGGGTCGTTTGAGGGCGTCTGTGTCAACTCATTTAGGAGGGTCAGGCGAGGACATCTGTGTGAACTCGTTCAGGCGGGTTGGGCGAGGACGCGCCCGGGCGAAGGAGCCCGTATCAAAAATGCTAAGTTGTGACCCGAGGTTGGCTTTGTGCATGTTCGTGCAGCTCGTTTGCCCGGCTCTCCCTTGTCTCTTCGTTTCGGTCATGTGGGTGCCCATGTAAACTTGTTTGGGCGCGTAACGCCCCTACACCTATGGTAGTCTTCCAACTGCTTATAGCAAGGTGAGGCACTACCAATCATTTTCTTTTCACCAATACTTACGATTGTAGACTACGCCTAACATTCCATACTTAGTTTTATTTTTGTTACCAAGTATTATTAATGTTCCTTTATACAAGTGAAAGCCCATAACATTCACATAAACATCATTATACAATAGAAATGCAAAACAATATAAAGGGAGGGGCAACTCCCTACAATATGAGTTTGCCCGAATCAATATATATAATCTTCTTTTATAAGTACAAGTAAAATCTTGGGAAACCCCAAATGTACACTTAGCCAATTTTCAAACTTCGGCAAACTCCGTTGCCCAGCCCGTCAGCACCTCTGTACGGTCACTGCAAAACTTACCAACCCTTCATTCACCTCGTCACACAATTGTGTTGTTTTCCCTTCTTGGGCGCATCTCGTCATAACCAAGTCGCCACACACCGGTGCCTCCGCACGAGTTACACCTCTGTTCACAATCTCAACACTTCACCATTTCCACCATGCACACCTTCCATGTTTTCCTCTGCACGATGGGTGAGTGCTCACCCAAGTTGCCCAAGAACCCATGCACAACCACCCAACCGCACAATCGCACAAACCGGGCATTCAAGCCTTCACCTGTGCACCTTCGTACAACCGGGCGCCCATGCCTTCACCTGCACATGCCTTGCACAACCGGGCGCCCACGCCTTACCCGTGCATGCCTTCCTTCAACCGGCCTTTGTTTAGACTTGTACGTTCAAGAGACCTGCCCAAGACTTGGGCGCATATCCATCTACGCCTTCCTCTTTGTTGCACCCTTTTCCTCGCACCTCTTCCTTGAAGACTCGCTTGTCGAATGGTTGCAATTCGCTCCAACAACTCGTCGTATATATAAGGATGGTTGGGTGAGTTGGATTTCCCAAGTTGGCTCGTCCACCATGGAAACACACACCCCTACTCATCGCAAACACCATCAAACACATGTCAGCTTGCTTCCAATTCGTAGGTCAGCCCGTGGGCAATCATCCATGCTCCCACGCCTATATAAACATCTCGCTCAACCTTCTATGCACTCACATTTTTATGTAACTCCTTCGCACGCTAGGCTTGAGCTCACACATCCTTCGTTTCAAGTTGTTTTCTCACCAACAACCATTGCACTTCATCCGGTGGGCATGCCAAGGACCACAGGTCCTTACAGGGTAGGTCGTTTGAGGGCGTCCGTGTCAACTCGTTCGGGCAAGGGCGTCTGTGTGAACTCGTTTGGGTGGGTCGGGCAAGGGTGCACCCGAGTGAATGAGCCCGTATCAAAAATGCTAAGTTGTGACCCAAGGTTGGCTTTGTGCATTCGTGCAGCTCATTTTCTCGGCTCTCCCTTGCTCCTTCAGTTTGGTCGTGTTGACGCCCATGTAAATTCGTTTGGGCAGGTCGGGCAAGGGCGTCCGTGTGAACTCGTTTGGGCGGGTCGAGCAAGGGCATCCGTGTGAACTCATTCGGACGGGTTGGGTGAGGGCGCGCTCGGGCGAAGGAGCCCATATAAAAAATGCTAAGTTGTGACCCGAGGTTGGCTTTGTGCATGTTTGTGCAGCTTGTTTGCCCACCTCTGCCTTGTCCCTTCATTTTGGTTGTGTGGGTACCCATGTAAGCTCATTTGAGTGGGTCGTTTGAGGGTGTCTGTGTCAACTCGTTCGAGTAGGTCGGGTGAGGGCGTCCATGTGAACTTGTTTGGGCAGGTTGGGTGAGGGCACGCTCGGGTGAACAAGCCTGTATCAAGAATGCTAAGTTGTGACCCAAGGTTGTCTTTGTGCACATTCGTGCAACTTGTTTGCTTGGCTCTCCCTTGTCCCTTCATTTGGGTGAGTCATTTGAGGGTGTGCGTGTCAACTCGTTCGAGCGGGTCGGGCGAGGGCATCCATGTGAACTCGTTCGGGTGGGTCAAGCGAGGGCGTGCCCGGGCGAACGAGCACGTATCGAAAATGCTAAGTTGTGACCCAAGGTTGGCTTTGCACACGTTCTTGTAGCTTTTTTGCCTGCCTCTCCCTTGTCCCTTCATTTCGGTTGTGTGGGTGCCCATGTAAACTCATTCGGGCGATGGCATGACCGGGCGAACGAGCCTATATCAAAAATGCTAATTTGTGACCCGAGGTTGGCTTTGTGCAGGTTCGTGAAGCTTGTTTGCCTGGCTCTCCCTTGTCCCTTCGTTTCAGTCATGTGGGCGCCCATGTGAACTCGTTCAGGTGGGTCATTTGAGGGTGTCCGCGTCAACTCGTTCGGGTGGGTTGTTCAGGCGAGGACGTCCGTGTGAACTCGTTCGGGCGGGTTAGGCGAGGGTGCACCCAGGCGAACGAGCCTGTATAAAAAATGCTAAGTTGTGACCCGAGGTTGGCTTTTTGCATGTTCGTGTAGCTCGCTTTCCCGACTCTCCCTTGTCGCTTCATTTCGGTTGTTTGGGTGCCCATGTAATTTTGTTTGGGTGGTTCATTTGAGGGCGTCCGTGTCAACTCGTTCTGGTAGGTCAGGCGAGGGCATCGGTGTGAACTCGTTCGGGCAGGTCAGGTGAGGGTGCACTCGGGCGAACGAGCCCGTATAAAAAATTCTAATTGTGACCCAAGTTTGGCTTTGTGCACATTCGTGCAGCTGATTTGCCTAGCTCTCCCTTGTCCCTTCGTTTCGGTCATGTGGGTGCCCATGTAAACTCGTTCGAAAGGGTCGTTTGAGGGTGCCCATGTAAACTCATTCGGGCGGGTCATTTGAGGGTGCTAATGTCAACTCGTTCGGGCGGGTCGGGCGAGGGCGTCCGTGTGAACTCATTCGGGCAGGACGGGCGACGGCGTCTGTTTGAACTCATTCGAGCGGGTCAGGGGAGGGTGCGCCTGGGCGAACGAGCCTGTATCAAAAATGCTAAGTTGTGACATGAGGTTGGATTTGTGCATGTTCGTGTAGCTTGTTTGCCTAGCTCTCCCTTGTACCTTTATTTCGGTGGGTCGTTTGAGGGCGTGCGTCTGAACTCGTTCAGGTGGGTCGGGTGAGGGCATCCGTGTGAACTTGTTGGGGTGGGTCAGGTGAGGGCGCGCCTGGGCGAACGAGCCCATATCGAAAATGCTAACTTGTGACTGTAGAGCTATAAAAAGGGTCTCTTTCACCTCTAGTTACCTCACATTAATATGTCAATCCGGGATCGTCTTGCTATTTCAAAGAATGTCTCAGTCTGAGGCTTAGCACTTGTTAGAGTAATGCTTGTAGTACAGTTGTTTAAAGGCTACAAAAGTAAATCGATGCGTGTCTACAACTTTACTACTTCAAAATGCTAAATCACACCAAGCATTGCATCAGCCAAAGGTTCGGTAGAAATAACCCATCCTTTTCGTAACTGATGAAAACAAATCCAAGGTCTGGGAGCTAGGTAGCAGATGTTGGGGCTCACTACAGCCTGAGATCGTTCTTAATAAATAGAAATGAAATGGAAAGTAAAGGAAATAACAGTGAAATAGAATAACACATCAGCCAAGGGTCCGGTAGCAATAACCCATCCCTTTCATAGCTGATGGGAGAAGATCATAGGTCTGGGAGCCAAATAGCAGATGTTGATTCTCACTACAGCCTGAGACTATCCTTAAGAAATGGCAAATAAGTAAAATAGAAAATTAGCGATCTGGAAATGGAACAGCAATTGAAATGGAACAACAACTAAAATGGAACAACAATTCAGAAATGGAACAGCAACTAAAATGGAACAACAATTCAGAAATGGAACAACAATTGAGATAAGCAGTAACCAAGTTCATCAAGCTGTAACTCTATTTAATCACTCCAATCAAAACATCAATCCTTCAGTCTTAAAAGATGTACACATACTATGGAACAACACTACCGATTAAAACCTTAGAAACACAACGTGCTTAATCTACTTCTATTATTGATCTAAATAAACGCATACGATTGCATCTCAAGATGAAAACAGTAAAATTCAATAATCATATGAAATCATACTTTTCGAGATAACTGTTGTAATGCTAAAGCACAATCGCAATGAACTCTGTAATGGAGTGACATTATCCTGTAGAGATTAATTAACACTTTAAAGGATTGGTAACATGATACAATGTCAATATAAGACTTTTGTGTGCAGGAACATTAAACGAGTTAAACATAACAGAGCATGTAATATAACGTTCTTAAAACACAACAGATTACCAGATTACGTCTATGAACAAACCACACAGAAACCACGTGTAATGGTACAAGAGAAAGTGTCCTCCAGGGCCGGGCCCTTAGCCTCCAGGGGTACACCGCTTAAGATTGATCCAGGCTCAAAGATAAAAGAGTAACCAAGTCTGTATTAATGCATGAAATAAAATTACAGGAACTCAAGTCTTCAAAAGAACATAAAGATCATAGTCTTGATCTTCCTTAAAATAAATTACATAAAAGTTCCTTTTTTCTAGCCAACAGTGCTATCCCTTATATAAGGAAGATGGCGGATATATCTAGATACATAAAATAGATAAAGATTCGTAGAATCGTTAATCCTGCGTCACTTCTTTCTTTTTCTGCTCCATGCTAGTATCTCCGCTTCCTTTCCTGGTTTGATCCGTTTTGATCTGGTTTGCTTACGGTCTCCTGTCAAAGGGACAACAACTAGCTCATCCTTGTCTTTTCCTTTGGAATGGCCACCTTTCGTTTTTCCTCCCTCCTGCACATAGGAATGACAATTATCAGTGTTTCCTATTAATTTCTCGTGTTTCGTTATAAATCCTCAGCATTATCTAAGTTTCTAATGCAAAAGGCTTTTAAGTTCTAATGAAAATATACTAAAATAACCATCGGAACATACCTTCCTTGATACTCCACACACCCCCCAGCTTACCCTTTTTCATGGCCTCATGAAAACATTGTAGTTGACATGCAAAGCAGTGAGGGAGTAGGCTAGAGATGGAATCTCGTGTGGGGGCCTACAGCCATGATGCGAAATTAAATGATCAAAGAAATGGATTTTCTGGCCCTCGGGCATCTCATATAGGGCTTGGTATCCGGGTGCAGGATGCCAAACGATTGGACTCCGAAACCTATATCCTAACCAGGATGGCCCTGCCCTCAAAAAAATTTCGCCATAGAGGGGGAATTGGTTAGTAGAAAGCTTAAAATTCTCATACTTAAATGGCTCTCTGAGCTGGATGTTTGGATTAGATACTCAATATCGAAATTTAGCTGCTTCAACGGCAGGGTCTTTAATGGAGGAAAAGAATTCAAGCCCCTGCCGAATGATTGCTTCATGCATGGGTCCTAATGCTTCAATCACTCCTGGAGCCCTCATGAGATTTCTATGTTTCCTCCATAACTGTTCTGGGTCTCTAGGCTCAACTCTTACCCATAGATCTAATCTGTTTTATTGTCTCTGAAAAGCATTGTAGGCTTTAAGCCATTTAATTTGATTGACTGCAAATGAAATAAATGCTTGCAATTGGATATCTCCAACAAAAGGGCCAGGGTTCAACTCAGTTTCTTGTTCTAGTACAAGGTTATGCAAATAAAATTCACACAATAACCTTTGCACTTTTACCCCATAATGTTTACAACAAATTATAAAATCATTTATAGTGTTAATTTGTATGGGAGAACTTGCTTTAACAACCTTTATTTTCAATTGTAAATATCTTTCCATTAGAAATAGGGCATAGTTCTTGGCAGGGGCTCTACATGCTAGGACGTCATTGTATAGAGAACACAAGGTATCCATTTGTTTAATAACTACATCTAATCTACGGGTTACCTTGGCAACTTTCTCTTGTTCCCTTCGCTATCCTTCGAAAGCTTGGCTTTCAGATAAGTTGACGTCCCTTAGCTACTGTTGTAGTTCTTCATATTTTTCTTGGGGGACCGTTTGCTCCCTAAGCTTTTCTGCTTCTTGCTGGGCCTACTTCAAAGGTTTGTGAAGGGTTCTTGTTTTCAGGTCCTTCTTCCCTGCATCCGTGGAGGTTGGGAAGCTTTACTTGAACTTTCTTATTACGCTGCTTTGAGTTCAGACCCTTATTACTCCCGAAGGTGGTGCCTCCATCTGAACCATCTTATCATATTTTTCAATTTTAACATGAACTCCAGCCCACTGCTGTTCCTTTTCAAATGGAACAACAGTCTGCTCTTCTGCTTCATTTGTAACAACAATTTGTTTTTCAGCTTCATTTGGAACAACAGTTCAGCTTTTGTCAGGGTTTTGAGTAGTGGGATGGATTCTAGTCCTCTGCCTCTTTCCCTTAAGGGATCTTACTGGTGTGGTCAGACCTTTTCTTCTTGAAGTCCCTTTCACCCTTTGCCTTGCCTTTAGAATCCTAATCTTCTGGTGAGGTTGGATTATTATGTTCAACAATGTCCACTATTCCCTTTGTAATTCCCTTATCTCCATCATCTCTTCATAAAGAATAGCAGGCTGTTCGCTGTGGGTTGGATTGTGGCTAGCTTCCTGATTTTCTCCCTGAGGTGGTTGTTCCGGGGTAAGAACCTTACTTGGCTCTGCTATTTCTTGGGCTGATTCTTCTTCTGCCCTTATTTCCTCCGGACTTTCCTCTGGTGCCTTCTGACTAAGAATGGGTTGTTCCTGCTCAGCATTTTCTGATATCTTCTCATTATGAACGGGCAAATTTTCTACTTCCGCCTCTTCTGCATGCAATTCCTCGGGTGTGTCTTTCTCCTAGGTTTTCTCTACGGCATGGAGGTTAGATGGACTTAGGGGTTGGCCATATTCGCCCATATTTTCCAAAATGTTGGCCAATTCATCTTCCCCTAACAGGTCTTGTAATGGGCTTCCTTGCTGCTGTTCCATTCCTTCCTCCTGCTCGGACTGCTCAACTTGTTTATTCTCATCTCCTTCCTCTTCAGGCTGCTCATCCTTTTCTTCTTCTCTCCCTGCAGATTGCTCTACCTCCTCTTCTTCTTCTTCTGTTTCTGCCTCTGCAGACTACTCTTCTCCCTCGATGTCTTCTTCTTCTGTTTCTGTCTCTGTAGACTGCTCTGCTTCCTCGTTGTTTTCTTCTTCTGTCTCTATCTCTGCATACTGCTCTGCTTCCTTGTTGTTTTCTTCTTCTGTCTCTGTCTCTGCAGCCTGCTTTACTTCCTCGTTGCTTTCTTCCTCCATTTTTGTCTCTGTAGACTGCTCATCTTCGATTTCTATTGCTTGGCTCGTGCCTTCCTGGGGCTTCTCCAGCCCTCCTCGTAGCCATGTGAGCCTTACTGACTTCCTGCATTTTTCTGGTTGTTCGGGTGTACTAGTGTCATGTTTCCGCTTTTCGGGTCGTTTTTCAGGTTTCTCTTCTGTGCAAGTGTCCTACTTTCATTTTTCTGAATGATGGGGTGTGCTATCAACTCATTTTCATTTTTTTGGTCGTCCAAATGTGGCCATCCCTTTATTGATAATGGCAATTAGTTCTTCCCAGCTGCTCTCTTGCTAGGTGAGACTATAATTCACTATCAACCGAATTAATCCGTGGTGGCTAACAACTGATTCTACGTGCTGTGCCCTTTTCATACTTCGTGCGACATCATGCAATAGTGAATTCAACAATGCAGGTAAATTCACAGAACATTTTTGTTTTAAGACAACTAGGAGTTTAAGATGTCGTGGTCTTACCACGTCTTTTCTGCCTTCACAAGTGATGTATCTTTGGATGATTTTTTCCAATTCTGCCCATGGCTCTCCTAGCGTTGCTGGTAGCACCCCCTTTCCTCGAATTGTCAAACTCTGTCCCTCGTCCTGAAAGATTTCTAAAACCTTCTGCAGCCTTTCATTCTTGATTGTCCATACTGGTCCCGTGGTTGGCAGTCCCGTGACTCTTGCTATTATGTCGTTAGTGACTCCTATTCGCCTTCCTCTTATTGTGAGTATTCTTCCTGTAAGTTCTGTAAAAATTCTCTCACTATTGTTTCATTGGACTCCTTCAGGCGGTTGAGATAGGTCAACCATCCTGCTTTCTTCAGGATTCTTCGGGCTGCAGCTGAAATAGTTAATACTTGCAGTTCTCGGCGGACTGACCTTCCTCCCATAGTTTCACTGCAAATTCTCAAAGGAACAACAGTTGTTTGTTGAAACGCAGATAAGCTGGTGGCGTATTACTCGTTCAAATTCTAATGCAATAGTGTATGCAGTGGAAATAGCTTCGAACAACAACTCATGTAGAAGAAAACAAAAATAGCAAAAGATAATACCGTTGAGCCGTGCTGTGTTCAAGTACATAATTTCTCCAATAACGGACTGACACGTGCTGTGGGGAATGATGAAGTTACCTCCCCCCCCCCCCCCCCCCCCAATGTGATAGGCTGTCCCAGCCGTCAAATAAAGGAGCATCGTCTGTTCTACCATGAGGTCTTTATGGAACAGCGTATGGAAATATGCCATGCTCACAAAAACAGGCTATTACTAAAATTGAGGTATAAAGTTAGATCGCTTTTAATACGTAAGGGACTGCGGTGATTTGATGGAAGTTCGGGGATAGGACATTTGCCATAAATAGTGAGTCTCATGTGGTCACTGTCACTAGCTCCGTAATGATTGGCGATAATATATAGTCATGTGCTATATGGTTGGGTAATTATATAATTAATTATCACGTCATAAGAAACAAGAGGATGTAATCTTCTTACCTATTGGTGTAATAATACGACTTCAATACCATTAACAGTGCTCTGTTGCCGACAGGTGTCCATAACCTTGGCAGAGTTGTTTGTTTCACCCCTGGGACCATAGTCCTTTGTGTATTCCAGGAAGCATTGTATAATGTCAAACTGTAGGCCACTATGCTGGCTTGGTGACCAGTTAGTCATAATGCCATTCACGAGGGAGGAGCGAATAGTGGGCAGGCCGGCTCATGGTGAGACCTCCTGTTCCAAGGGTTATTTATTTGATATACCTTTTGGACCATTTTCCAAGTGTGGTGGCCCTAGTGGGAATGCCACTTCGCTTCCATCCTGATGATCATGGTAGGCCAGCTCGTAATGAGACTTCCTATCCTGCAATTTGACAATTTTTAGAAACCCTGTTTTGCTTCCTTCTTTTTGCTTGTTTTTAATAGAGAGCCTTTCCTGTTTATACACAAAGGGTGGTTCAACACTCCTTAAGAGTAGGAAATGGTGGAAAAAGTCTTAATATCCCAATAGAAAGGTGTATATCCTTTGATCTTATTGTCGAATGATAATCAAAGTAGGTTAAAAAAAAGAACCATCATGATACAGATAACCAATCAGAACGGGGTTAGTAGACCCATGGCAGCAAAAGATGATAAATAAGCATGTATTTCCCTGCGTCCTTTCACCAATTCAGAGCAGTCTCTGATAAAGATAGCGATTTATGATTTACTAATTTCCGTATGTTGTGTTTTTGTTTCCATCACATAAGTGCATAGCCATATTCAAAAAGACTTGAAAGAACATTAGCAATAAGCCTCCTCAATTTAGAATAGAGGGAACAAGTTGTTTCAAAATCATATGAGTAGTGCTCCTTTCAAGGAAGGGCGCAACAACAGTTCACAGATGTTGTTCGTTTGGAGAAAGGAACAGTAAAAATCAACGGCGTTGTTTCTTTTGAAAAGGAACAACAAAATCAAACAAGTGTCGTTCCTTTTGAAAAAGGAAGAGCAAAAACACAACTGCTTTTCCTTTGGGAAAAGGAACAACAAAAATCGCAAGTGTTGTTCCTTTTGGAAAAGGAACAACAAAAATCAAAAGTGTTATTCCTTTTGGAAAAGGAACAGCAAAAATCACAAGTGTTGTTCCTTTTGGAAAAGGAACAGCAAAAATCACAAGTGTTGTTCCTTTTGGAAAAGGAACAACAAAAATCACAAGTGTTGTTCCTTTTGAAAAAGGAACAACAAAGATCACAAGTGTTGTCCCTTTTGGAAAAGGAACAACAAAAATCAAAAGTGTTGTCCCTTTTGGAAAAGGAACAACAAAAATCAAAAGTGTTGTCCCTTTTGGAAAAGGAACAACAAAAATAAAAAGTGTTGTCCCTTTTCGAAAAGGAACAGAAAAAATTAAAAGTGCTATTCCTCTTGAAAAAAGGAACAACAGAAATCAAAAGTGTTGTTCCTTTTGGAAAAGGAACAACAAAAATGTGTTCCTTTTGGAAAAGGAACAACAAAAATTACAAGTGTTGTTCCTTTTGGAAAAGGAAAAACAAAAATCAAAAGTGTTGTTCCTTTTGGAAAAGGAACAACAAAAATCAAAATTGTTGTTCCTTTTGGAAAAGGAACACCAAAAATAAAAAGTGTTATTCCTCTTGAAAAAAGGAATAGCAGAAGTAACAAAACATGTTGCAAAGATATGTACAAAAAATAATTCAAGAAGTTATATACAAATTGTAAGGAAAAGTAAATTTCTTAGTGAGTTACAGGTGAGGAAGGCTTGTCTTCCTCCCGTAAAATCTCCATATCTGAATCTTGGCATAGTTGTTGGCAGAAGGACTCTCGAGTAAGTGGTTTGCGATAAAGACGGTCTCGATGGTCGTTTGCCTTAAAGGTATATCCAGAACCATCAATAGTGATCAGGGTAAGGGTACCATTGTCATGTACTTTCTGAATTTCATATGGTCCCAGCCAACGAGTCTGGAGTTTCCCGGGGAAGTCCTGAAACCTAGAGTCATATAAAAGAGCCCACTCTCCTTCATGGAAGACTCTGTTTTTAATGAGAGCATCATTCCATTTAGCTCTCTGCTGCTGTATCAGGGCAGTGTGTTGAAGTGCAGAGAGCCTAATTTCGTCCAACTCATTAATCTATTGTAGTCGATTAGTTTGTGCCTCAGTTAAGTCTAAACCAACTTCTTGTGCTGTTCGTAATGTCTGGATTTCGAATTCTATAGGAAAGATAGGTTGTTTTCCAAACATTAACTGGTAAGGTGAGTGACCAATGGTGCTTCTCCATGTTGTTCTATAAGCCCACAGTGCTTCAAGTAGTCTGGCAGCCCAATTGCGTCTATGTGATGCAACTGTTTTTGTTAGAATTGTTTCTATTATCTTGTTGCTGCTTTCTACTTGCCCATTTTCCTGTGGCTGATATGGGGTGGTAATTTTATGCTGAACATGATAATTGTTGAGTGTTGCCGCTCTTCTGTTCCCAGTAAAATGTGGCCCTCCATCTGTAATTATCTCTCTAGGGAGGCCATAGCGCACAAATAGATGGAGCAGGAACTGTATAACAGAATCTGTTGTAGCTCTGGGCAAGGCCTCTGCTTCAACCCACTTGGTGACGTATTCTGTTGCCACCAAAATGTATGTTTTTTGGTTTGATGGTGGGTTGATTGGTCCCACGAAATCAAGAGCCCAACGCTCAAATGGTTTGATGACTAGCCGCGGTTTCAAAGGCATCTCATCTGAGTGACTAGGGCGTCCCGCTCTTTGGCAACTGTCACATGCTTGGACAAATTTCTTTGCATCTTTAAAAATTGTGGGCCGATAATACCCTGAGTGTAATACTTTATGTGCAGTCCTGCGATCAGCGAAATTTCCACCACATGGTTAGTCATGGCATGCTTCAAAAATTTCATCTTGTCTAACGCATCTCCTGATTTGCATGTCTGCCCCTGTGTGAAACAAATAGCCCCCAATCCAGGAAAATCTGGTACTTCGCTGGACAATCTGTTTTCGCTCATTAGGGGTTAGATGCTTTGGTAACTTACCTACTGCTAGGTAATTGGCGAATTCAGCATACCAGGGTGTTTGAACAGCAATGACAAAGAGATGCTCATCCGGAAATTGATCTTCAATTGCTGCTGCATCGACTGGTTTTGACATTCTTGAGAGGAAATCGGCTACCGGGTTTTCTTTCCCGGGTCGATCCTTGATTTTAATATCAAATTCCTACAATAATATTAGCCATCTAGTTATTCTTCCATTTGTGATACGCTTGTTTGCTAAATATTTTATAGCAGAATGATCTGTGTACAAGATAACAGGATATCCAGTGATGTAATGTTTGAATTTATTGATAGCATGTATAACAACTAAAAATTCCTTTTCAGTGACAGTATAATTTAATTCAGCAGGGGATAGATTTTTGCTGATGTAATAAATTGCATATGGTTTTCTATCCTCCTCCTGTCCAAGGACCGCTCCAATGGCTGTATCTGAGGCATTAGATGATATCTGGAATGGCAAATCCTAATTTGGTCCCCGAAGGACTGGGGCTGTAGATACAAGCTTCTTCAGATCGTTGAAAGCATGTTCATATTTTTCTGTCCAAAGGAAATCAATATTACTAGTTAGTGCATACAATGGTGCAGCAATACGTGAATAATGCTCTATAAATCTTCTGTAATATCTAGAGAATCCAAGAAAGCTACGTACCTCTGTTTGAGTAGTAGGAGTAGGAATAAGCAAAAGTATTTGGATTTTGGCTGGGTCTACCTGAATGCCAGCTGCTGAAATATAGTGTCCTAAAATAAGTCCTTCCGTCATCATCATGTAACATTTTTCATGGCTTGAACAAAGCCTGGTAGCTATGCAACGTTGTAGGACGTTTTCTAGTGTTTCCAATGCTGGATCAAACTCATCTCTGTATGGAGTAAAGTCATACATATATACTTCCAGTCCTTCATTTATTAGATCTGCAAAAATGCTAAGGATAGCCCTTTGGAATGTGGCAAGGGCATTACATAAACCAAAAGGTAAAACTCGGTAAGCGAATGTTCCCCAAGGACAAGTAAAAGTAGTTTTGTCCTAATATTCAGGGGCAATCTGTATTTGGTTATACCCACTAAAGCCATCGAGAAAAGAAAAGAATTTCTTCCCTGCCAAAGTGTCCAATACTTGATCAATGAATGGGAGAGGAGAGTGATATTTCTGCGTTGCCATATTTAGCTCCCTGTAGTCCACGCAGATTGTCCACTTCCCATTCTTTTTTGGTACCACCACAAGCGGGGAGACCCATTTACTATCAGAGATAGGGTAGATGAAGTTAACATCTAAAAGTTTTTGAAGCTCAGCTTTTACTACTTCTTTTAGATGAGGATTTAGTCTTCTCTGACGTTGTCTAATAGGTCTTGCATCATTTTCTATGTAGATGTGGTGTGTACACAATTGAGGGTCAATTCCTTTCATATCAGGGTAATCCCATGCAAATGTTTCTTTATATTTTCTTAAGATATGGATGATTTTTGTTTCTTAAGAAAAGTTACCACATGGATAACTGGCTTGTGGTAGCCAAGCATTCATAGTAACGTTGCTTTTTGATCCTTCGATGTCGGCTCTTCCTATCATTGTGAAGCAGAATTCACCAAGTGTTGGATTGTTCACCAACCAATAGGGAACGTGAGCTGGGTTTAGACCGTCATGAGACAGGTTAGTTTTACACTACTCATGAACCGCACTGCAATAGTAATTCAACTTAGTATGAGAGGAACCGTTGATTCACACAATTGGTCATTGCGCTTGGTTGAAAATCCAGTGGCGCGAAGCTACCGTGTGTCGGATTATGACTGAATGCCTCTAAGTCAAAATCCACACTAGAAGCGGTGCATGTCACTCTTTGACTGTATCTCAACCCACAATAGGGGCGTCGTTTTGTCACCCCCAGGGGCTCGTGTCATTTGCAAACCGCGACCATGAAGCATCTCGGTTAGGGCAGCTTTGAAGTTCAATTCCATACGGTCGTTGAGAAGAATCCTTTGCAGATGACTTAAATACGCGACGGGGTATTGTAAGTGGCAGAGTGGCCTTGCTACCACAATCCATTGAGATTCAGCCCTTGGTCGCCTCGATTCAGAGCTTTGCTCTTGTCACAAACAAATCTGCGCAACCCTCCCGCTCTCGCACCTTTGCCTCTTCCTTCAAACGGCAATCTTTTATTGCTCGGGGGCAGGAAATTTGGGGTTTCCACGTCGCGACAAAAAAGGCGCCGAAGCCCAGGAAAATTGGGGTTTCCATGTCGCGCCATAGCGCCCAGAATTTTGGGGTTTCCATGTCATGCCCCGACACCCAAAATTTGGGGTTTCCACGTTGTGACGAAAAAGGCGCCCAAGCATGGGAACAATTGGGGTTTCCATGTTGCGCCCCAGTGCCAAAAATTTGGGGTTTCCACCTGGCACCTAAAATCTGGGGCTTCCATGTCGCGCCAAAAATTTGGGGTTTCTGCCCGGTGCCTAAAATCTGCGACTTCCATGTCGCGCCAAAAATTTGGGGTTTCCGCCCGGCGCCTAAAATCTAGGGCTTCCATGTCGCGCCAAAAATTTGGGGTTTCTTCCCGGCGCCTAAAATCTGGGGCTTCCATGTCGTGCCAAAATTTTGGGGTTTTCGTGTCACACCTAAAATTTTGGGGTTCCACCCGGTGCAAAAAAAAAGATTTGGGGTTTCCATGTCGCGCCTAAAATTTGGGGCTCCCGCCCGATGCTAAAAATTTTGTGGTTTCCAATTCACGCCCCGGTGCCCAAGCTTGGGGAAACTTCGGGTTTCCATGTCGCGCCACGACTGAAACTGGCGGCGCCCAAGCCTGTGGAAACTTGGGGTTTCTAAGTCACACCCCGGTGCCCAAGCCTGGGGAAACTTGGGGTTTTCAGGTTGCGCCTTGGCACCTAATCCTGGGAAACTTGGGGTTTCCATGTCCCGCCCTTGATGGAACCACGGGTTTCCACACTTTACGACACGATGGAAATGCGGGGTTTTCAAAAATTCCCCAACGCGGGGAACTTGGGGTTTCCATGATGATGCAAACCAGCTCGCAAGTCTTAGGAACTTGGGGTGCTTTGAAACTGCTGCCTAAGTCTGGGGAACTCGCGGTTTCCATGTCGCGGCAGACCTTGAATCGCCTGAGAGTCTGTGGAACTTTGGATTTCCATGTCATGGGGCCACGAAAAGCTGCCAAAGTCCGGGGAACTCGGGGTGTCCATTTTGCGGCGTGATGGAAACTGCTACCCAAGTCAATGGACACACACGGGGTTTCCATTTCGCGTCACAGCAAAACTTGCTACCCAAGTGTGGGGAACGCGGTGTAAGGACCTGCAGTTCGGTTTCTTCCTGTCGGTACAAAGTGTGAACTCTATGACTAAAATGTGCGAAGGGACATAAGTATAATGTGCATTAGAGGTGGAGCGATGGTTGGTTTATAGCGTGGGAGCGTTTGGCATAACCCGCGGGCATGTTGGAGCGACTTGAATGAAGGATTGTTGGGCGACCAACAATCGAATGGCAATTTTGCGATGTGTAAGGGCATTTTGGCATGCGGTGTTCGAGTCGGCCTGGGCAGTGACTCGCCCAACTGCTCGTATAAATATGGCAAGGAGTTGGAGCACTTGGCATTCATTCGAAGATGGACGTTCGAACATATGAGCATTCGGTGATCAAGAAAAAAGTGTGAAGTACTGGAGCAAGTCGCAAAAGAGGCACGGGCATATATGCACCCGCTCTTGGGCAAGCACACACGATATGTACAGGTTTCAATTATCAGGTGAGGGTGCGGGTAAGGAAAGCGCCCACCGTTCAGTGTGACACAGGTGTCTCGGGTGACACAGGTAGGTCGCCCGCCCGTCGAGGAAGAAGAAACGCGAAGGTGTCTCCGGTGACTTGGGTAGGTCGCATGCCCGTCGTGCAAAAGGAAACACGGGGTGACTCAGGTGAGGTCACCTGCCCATCATGCAGTGGTAAACGTGGTTTAGTTGAGGAGTGCGGTTGGCAGCTCGTGTGAGGGCGCGCCCGCCCAGCTCGGGCAAGGAACTCGGTTGGCACACGCAGGTGTTGCCTGTTTTTAATACTGGCTAAGTATGAAACTTGGTGTTTCCCAAGTATACTTGTAAAGCCTTGTAAACATTGTAAAGTTGAATAATAAATTGTTTTCGGGCAGACTCATTGTTCAGGGAGTTTCCCCTTCCTTTATACTGTGCAATTGTGTTCTTCATGTATAATTGTTGATGATAATGAATGTGTATGGGTGTTCATTGGTATAAAGGAAACATAACAATACTTGGTTGCGAAAAAAAAATAAGTAGACTAATGGTTAGGTGTAGTCCATGAACATAAGTATTGGTGAAAAGAAAGTGTTCAGTGGCGCCGCACCTCACCAAGTACGGTTGAAAGACTACCGTAGGCCTGGGGGCATGACACATGGGGTTCCCATGTCACTCACATTGTGCCTAAAACTGCCGCCCAAGTCTGGGGAGCTTCAAGTTTCCATGTCATCGCGCGACAGGGAATGAACGCCCAAGTTTGGGGAGCTTCAGGTTTCCATGTCATCGCGCGACAGGGAACGACCGCCCAAGTCTACCGAACAAGGGGCTTTCCATTATGTGGCATGATGGAAACCGTGACCTTGGGGTCTTCCATGTCCCGCCATGACAAAAACCGTGACCTCGATGTAGGGAACTCGGGTTTCCATGCCGCGGAATGACAAAGAACCGCCCAAGTCCAGGGGCTTTCTATTTCGTGGCATGATGGAAACTGCCTAATTCTGGAACCTCTGGGGTCTCCATCTCTCGCCCAGGTGAAAACCGCGGCCCCCGCATGGGGAACTTGGGTTTCCTTGTCGCAACGTGACCAAAATCACCAAAGTTTATGGAACTCATGGTTTCCATGTCGTGAAACGATGAAGAACCTCCCAAGTCTTGCGAACTCGGGGTTTCCATTTCGCGGCGGGGTGGAAGCCGCTTGCCTGGTCTGTCTCTGGAACTTGGGGGTTCCATGCCTCGTTGCGATGGGAGCCGTCCAAGTGCGGGGAAAGCGGGGTTTCCCTACCCCGCCGTGACGACAGCTACACAAGTGTGCACGAAATCTAGGGTTTCCATGTCCCATCGCACTGGAAACCTCTACCACGTATGGGGGGGTGTCAGGTATTCGAGTCGGGAGTGCCCGAGAGAGTCAAGAGACCGAACCCATAGTACGGATGCTCGCATTTGGTTATATGCGAAGTCTTGGTACAACATTCGCTTATGCATGACGATGATGGGCGCACTCATAGTGGGTGTGCCGTGTTGGGCATGGCGCACGCCCCTTGATACCTTCACGATGGGCGAGTCACCAATGGAAGGCACACGGGCGACCCTTCTTGGGTGCCCGGATGAAAGAGGTGACCATGTGCGGATGAGTTAGGATGCGGGTAGGTGTGCGATGTGTTAGTGTCAGTCTTTACAGCCTTCCTCCAGTGATCAAATGTGCTCTTACAAAGTGATTTTGAAGTGTCAAGGTCAAATTTTGTCATTTCAAAGAGTTTTCAAGCAAAATTTGGTCACTAGGCATTAGGTCTAGGGTTTGCTTTCACTCATTCTAAAGTTGTCCAAATGGAGGTCTATGTCACTATTCAGCTGAGTCTATCATCATTCATAGGGTTTTCATTATCATGTCAGTGTCTAATGAGTCATTTTACATCTTGTTCATGCTTCAGTTGTGCCTTGGCAAGTTCATTTCCCTCTCCTAGGGTTTTGAAGCCAATCTCTCTTGGACGGTCAAATCATCAACAAAACTTGTATCCAGATGTTCATACACCTTACCCTATCCTTAAAGTACCTTATCAAACACTTCCCATCCCTTAGATCCGCCAAATTCCTCATTTTTCTACAAACCCTAGTTTCTAGCTACAACTTGGCAATTTTCTAGGTTGGGCCTGTGTTTTGCCCTTTTGGACCCTTTCCCCTCAATTAATATCTGAGATTCCACTTTCCCCTACTTCCTAACATCCCTCCCTATTCCCAAAAATTTCCTCAAGAATTTAGAAGCCCCTTATCCCCTTCCATTTCGCTTCATTTCGACCAAAACCCCTGTTCCACACATCGGGATAAGTTTCACTAAAATGATGTTTCAGAGCAATAAAAGATGAATTTGGGAAACTGATAGAGGTTTTTGTCCACAACATGCCAAAGAAGAAAAACCTCCTTCACTTTTTGCACAGGTGTCATGGTTTGAGAGAAATGTCAAGAATACCGTTGCCTCAGGAGAATCAAAGACACCTCTGAAGTGACCTTGGGAAAATCATGTTTTCTCCTAGCTTAGTTGGCCAAATGATTTTCTTGATGGGTAAAATGATAACTAGACTCAAAGACCTTTCCAGCGAGCTATCCTGTGCCCGATTCTGACACCGGAAAGGCCTTCAAAAGCCTCCTGAAAAAGCGCAACCCGTCAAGCTAGGTGCGCGACTTGTTGGGAGGTGTGCGACCTGTCAAAGGGTCTCATACAGAGGAATTTGGCAATGGGCGCGACACGTCAAGAGTTGCGCGACTTATTGGGTGTGGTGCCCAACCTGTCAAGCTGTCTTCCCCCAACTCATTTCAGAATTGCTGAAGCCTCCTTTAATTCATCAAATCGCTTGAGGTAGGCCCTTCAAACTTGTGAATGGCTGCTGGTTAGTTGGGAAAGATCATGAGTGTGTTTGTAATGATCAAATTGTGCAAGAAGAAACACTCCATATGGCTGTATGTAAATTTATGAAAAGATGCTAGGCTTTATTTCTATTTCATTTTTTTCCCCTTGTAATCATTCTCTTCATTCCCATTTCATTTTCCCTATATTTCCATGTCAATTTCCCTTTTAAATTTGCAAAGAAAATAAACCCTACCCCTTTCCCTTCCCAAGGGCCTTATTTGCAGTAGCTCGGTGAGTACTTTCTCCACACCAGGTGGAAGGGGTCTCGCCTTCTTCATCAGCACCGCGAGTGTTATCTCCACACCAGGTGGAAGGGGCCTCGTTTCCGACAGCAGCACAGGTATCAGAGAGGGGCAAGAAGCCCATGATTGAGGAGAGATTGTCAGGTGATCCAGTTATTGATCTTGACGCCGGTTCTCCTAGCACAGAGCTCAAGGATATCATCTGAAAGCAAAGTACCGAGATTTAGTCGCTACAAATGAAATTGTTGATGGCAAAATGGATAATCAACTATTTAGATCAGCGAAACAAACAGTTGGAGGATGAGCACAAGCTATATGAGCTGCAGAAAATTCGTGAAGACCGGGAATTGGCTCGTAGGAGACCCGGTGACTTGAGACCCATAGATAAAGAATATATGTTTATTTGGGACAATGCTCATTTGAAAAGGCTGTTGGCTAAGGCCAATCAAAATAACAAACTGCTGACGAACATGAAAAATCATTATTGGGCGCGGATGCACGTGTGCAAAGCAAAGATGAAAGTGCTTCAAAGGCAGTTGGCAAAGGCGCTAAAACTGAGAAAAAGGCCCGATCCCCTCTGTATCTTGGCCAAGGCTTCCTTGGAGGAGCATAGCACTAAATAGCTCAGCCACGGCACAAATTTCAAAAATTTTTGAGCATTTTGGGTCATTTTTGGTATTTTTTGGCAATTTACAGGTTTTTGCTCATTAACGCGTCTCACCCCCGGTGAGACGCATTGTCCCGGCACCTCCATTTGACAAAAAATCAGAATTTCTAGATTTTGCATGCAAAGTTACATATGCACATGGATGGTCTTGATATTTTATGAAGTTTTGGGCATCCAGAAAGTAAAAAAACATGCAACATTTGACTTTCTGCCACGTTTTTGAACTGCAGAAAGTTGTCTTGGGAGAATTGCCTTTTGATAGGGCAAATGAGCTCCAAATTTAGAAATTCCAGTTGGGTTGGAAAGTAGACTCACATACCTTTCCAACAAGCCTACTCTTTCCCAATTTGACCACCTTCAAGTGCCCCAAAAATAGCTCCAAAGGGGTGCGACATGTCAGGCAGGGGGGCGCGACATGTGAGGCAGAATTGCCCAGAAATGCACTGTACAGCCCAAAAAATGCAGATTTGACTCAGTTTGACTTTTTGAGGTGAATGATGATTATCTTTGATCTAATTATGGTACTTTTATGACACTTTTACTCTTATGTATCTCTTCTATAAGATTCATTCATGAAATAGGTGAAAATTAAATGAATGAATTGGTTTCCAAGTTTATAGAGGCAAGTTGTTTTGACTGCCTAGATTTTAGTGCTCAATTTAGAATTGGTTGAAACAGCTCCTAGAAGGATGAACTCGATCCCTAGAGGCAAGGAAAAGTGTTAGCTTGCTTATATTATGTATTTTCTTAGTCATTTTCAGAGGTTGGAAGGTTGGACTCTTGAGGAAGAAGCTATCATTGTATTATTTCACTGTATCTCTGCAGTTTTTGGCTAAGGAAGACCAGGGTTTTGCAGTCCTCTTTGGGATTCTTGTGGACTCATGTGTTGATGGTGTGCTTCTCAATGTTCTTGTAAGCTTTGTTATGTGATTCATTTCCTTTCTTTACTTCTGCACATTAAACAAATGAAGTGTTAAAGTAAGAATTCATGCTTGCCATGCTCTGCTTTTAAGTTTGTTTAATTTCAATGTTTTCTGCTGTCTAAAGAGAATTCAAAGTTATTGTTTGCTCTCTTTAGCTCTCTCACCTGTCATTCCTAATCATCCACCTCAATCAAAGGCATCAATACTGTCTCCTACCTCGCCCCAAGGAACCCCCTGCAGAAACTGTGTCCCATCCCCGCACCCAAATTGCCCTCGTCCTCAATTTGGCCACCAAAAACCAAAAACCCAAAATCAATCTTTCTAATCATTTACTAGCCTAATATCAGTGTTACCTTATTGGGTCATTCTCATCCATTGAAGATTTTACAAGATTGACCGAGAGAGCCTTCTCCTGCCCCGTAGGGCTAGCTACGAGGCTAAATGGTTTGATGTAGCCTTGAGGTTTACCTGTCTTAGCCTGAGGTGAAATTTCAAGCGCTAAAAAATGGGATGGGCCATATAAATAAATAAGGTCATTAACCCGTATCATGTAAGGGACCCCAAGTAGTTAGCAATAATGTAATAAGCCCATGGTATTAGATAGATGGTATTGAGGGAACCATGGTACTGACCCATGGTATTGTATGTACGAGGCCTATATAGAGGCTAGATACTCCCCATTGAGAGATGTCAAGAATTATTATATGAACCGGCATATGGCTTGTGGAGTGTTCTCCTCCCTTAAGGAGTGAATGTATGGTGTTGCCCTACCTTGAGGGTTTGATCAATAGAGAAGAATTTCTATCCATTTCGATCTTGTTATTTCTAGAGTTTATTTCTATTATCATATATTTTGAAATCAGATCTATAACAAGTGATATCATAGCACTTTCTTGGGCAAAGAAGAGAATTTCTATTTTTATTTTTGCAGGAAATTTTTGGGGCAACGAGTTTTCAGATCAGATATATATGTCCTTGTGAAACATTTATAGAATCTAATTGCAGATATGGTTTCCTAGCAAAAAAATACCCAATTTGAAAAGAAAAAACGGCCGAATCGGAGTTTGGATGAGGGAGATATTTCTAATTTAAAAATCAGTTGTGTTGTAGACATTTTTGGGGCGATGAGTTTGCAGATCAAATCTATACATTCTGGGGAAAATTTCAGAGAATCTCATTGCAGATCTGGTTCTCGGAAAAATAAAAATATGCAATTAAAAAAAAAAAAAATTGGCTGAATCGGAGTCTGGATGAGGGAGATATCGCTGATTTAAAATTAGCGCTTTTTTTAGAAATTTTTGTGACGGCGGACAGTTGTAGCACGAATTTGAAATTTCGTTGCCTAAATCAAGATTTCTATCACATGGGAAGATGCAGAATGGTTGTTCCATTTCTAAAAATGGGTCATAATAGAGATTATGAGCAATATTGACTGAACCGTGGCCACTTTAAATTTTCACCAAGTAAGTGATTTTTTTTTGTGCCGTCTAGCAAGATGTTTTTTACAGTAAAAGATGATAGCCCTACTACTGAAAAATTCATACAGAGTCAAAATTTTAGATATGGGAAACAATGGAAAATTTTATTATTGCTTGGTTTCCAAGATGAGGCTTACAAATGATGGAACTCAATTTACAACAAGCAGTTTTCTGAACTTTTAGATAAAGAATTTGAAAAAATCCTTTTAGACAAATGGTCTCATGATAGAAAAAAGGGGAATGAGACTAGTAAGGGGTTATTTTCTACTATTATCTCCTTGTTGCAGGTTCATGGATGTATTCAAAATGAGAAAATCACTATGTCTATAAATTCTAGTTGCAACCAAAATCTTATAAATGTCAATTTGGCAAAAAATTGCAAGTTCTAGCAAAACAAATGGAGCACACACAGGTTAATAATGAGGAGGTGCAAGTTTATAAAGATTTGAAGCTTTCTATGGATAAGCATGTGTTGCATTGTGATTTTTATATTTCAGATATGGATAACATGGATGTTGTTTTGGGATATCCTTGGATGGAATCTATGGGTACTGTCAATATTAATGTGTAGAAGTAATTCATGAAACTCTGGTATAAAAAGAAGAAAATAACATTGCAGGATATTTATATTAAGACCCAAGAAAATACTATGGAGGTAGAAGCTTAAATATCTAATGAAATTGACACATCAAATGATGAGCCTTTAATGGTTGACAACAAAACAAAAACATCAAACCAAGTACCAGACAAACAAGGAGAATCCAAGGAGGCTGAAGTAGAAATATTACAGGTACTGATACATCAGATGAGGACTCAGTGGTTGAAGTAATATTGGAAGATAAGAAACAACAGCAAGCACCACAGCATGTACCAGCCACCAATCAGGCTCCATTAGGTGGTGAATTAAAGAAAAATACATCATTGGTTAAAATTTCAGCTTATCACCACCCACATCACCCCACAAGAAAACAACCAACAAGATGGCAATGAATTATCCACAAGGACAATAACCCCTGTATGATAGATAGAGAGGGGCAGTGATCCACCTACTACACATCAACACAGAAGAGCCGCAAGGGTCAACTTCCATCTCAAGCGAGAGAGGCACTAGCTAGATCGAGGGTTCACCTCTCTCTGGGATGGCTAAATACACATGCATTGTACTAGTGGACTACTCTTTTGAGTAGATATTATTATTTGTCCTATTCTTATGTTTCGGGGATGAAACATCTTTAAGGGGGGTGGAATTTAGTATACCTGGGGGGATAATATGCAGTACAGAGGGAGGTACCCAAGGGAATAATGTAATAATGGGATGGGCCATAGTAATAAATAAGGTGGTTAACCCGTATCATTTAAGGGACCACAAGTAGTTAGCAATAATGTAATAAGCCCATAGTATTAGATAGATGGTATTAGGGAACCATGATAATGACCCATGGTATTGTATGTATGAGGCCTATATAGAGGTTAGAGACTCCCCATTGAGAAAAGTAAAAAATTATTGTATGAAGAGGCATATGGCTTATGGAGTGTTCTCCTTCCTTAAGGAGTGAATGTAATGTGGTTGCCCTACCTTAAGGGTTTGATCAATAAAGAAGCATTTCTATCTATTTTGATCTTATTATTTCTTGGGTTTATTTCTATTATCAAATATTTTCATATAAGATCTATAACATTGATGTTGTTGTTAGAGGAGTTTGGTGTGACATGCTACTTTGAATGATGATTGACTTATTATGATCCTTACTGATACGGATATGAGAGGCATGGATTTTGCGTTATATGCATTACTTTTCATAAATGTAAAGATCAATTGCTTCATTGTTTGTACTTGTATTATTGTCGCCTTATCATATGGAGTTGACCCTATGCCATTGATGTCAAAGGGGGAGTGATAGAGGATATTGGTCTAAAGATTGTGTGTGGTATCCATCAATGCAAAAGGGGGATATTGTTGGCATTATAGTCTTCATGTGCCTAGCTAGCTGAAGTTAAAATTGGTTCATGATAGCAGTTAGCTCATGTTGGCATTGATGTCAACCTTATGTAGACTAACTAATGTTGGGATTCCTTCCTTGTACCATGGTTGCATCTAGTTGAGATGGCATTGAGATTGTTGTGTTGGCAGTGATGCCAACATATGATGTCACACTCATGATGTTTAGATGATGTCATTGATGTGTTGATGGTTTTTTGTTGCTGCTATAGGTGGATGATGAATATCTACATGTGATGTAGATGATGAGTTGTTACACTAGTTGAATTGGCAACTAGGTCTTCATCTAGGTATTTATGCTTGTGTTCATGGAGATGACTTGTTGTAGTGATCATTTGGCCTCATGCTGCTGATGATGATGATGTTTTAGAGGTATTATACGTGTGTTCAATGGTTTTGCATACTGTATAGATGTCAGAGGAGAGTAGAGGACATGTTGGAAGTCTTGGCAACCCTTATTTATTGACCTTTAGGTCAACTTTGGTAGTGGAGCTTTAGAGACTTGTTTGATCCATTTGCAGAGGTATCAAAGGTTGTGATAGATGTTTGAAGGCATGTTCAAGAGTTGGAGAAGGTGACCAAACAACTGGTAGAGGTTTTCATCTGACGTGTCATGTTTTTACTTAGGTTTTTCCCCAACTACTAGCATGCAAGCCTATGGGAGCAATTGAAAAGCCCCCAACTACTGACAGAGAAGTTAGTTGGAATGCTTGCAACCAAGATTAGCCAGATTTTTTTGTGTGGTTGAGCCTTTTCATGAAAATTTCTCAGAATTCCATGCAGAAATCGAATTTAATTCAGCATGGAAATTCCTAGAGGCTTCTAGATTAAGTTGTAAAGGTTGATAATGGTTTGAAAATATCCTCCAATTATGTGAAAACCTTTAGCGGACAAGAAGTGGTGATATTGGATTGGTTTCATCAAATTTGTGCACCCTTTATCCTAGCCCAAAGGTGAAATTCATCCTCCATGTTTTATATTCTCTCTTTGGAGCTATGTGATGGTTTGATGTGTGAGTATGTGAGTGAGAAGGCTACAAATAAGTAGAGGAATGCTTCTGACTTAATGTATAACATACATGTTTTAGTGTGTGAGTGTTAATGGTAGTAGAATGAGAAGATATACTTGTTAAAGCATAGTATTCATTCAGATTTTCAGATTTCAAATCAGAGATGTAGAGAGTTATAGCATAGTTATTGGTATTGATGGAGATCTTGGAATAACTCCAAGTTTAAAACTCCCATAAGTTTTTGGCAGGTTCTGCTCATGAATTTGGCACACAGCTGTTGTGTTGTATGCTTCTAATTGAAAAATTAATGTTTGGAGTGAGGGTTTGATATTATGGTTGAGTATGAGATATGTTTATGCCACTGGTGATGATATTATTCAATTTTTATTGGATAGATTTTGGCCACTATTTTTCTTGAGTAGAGAGCATGTTTGTGGCATTTTTGATTTGATGAGATTGTCTTTTGGTTAGAGATCATATTTCATAGTTGAGTCTACTTTAGCTAAGCATATTCGATCCAGTTTAAAATTTATGAAATGATTTATGAAAATAGTAGATGAGCAGTGGTTTAATGGGTGTGGAGAAGTGATAGTGATGTTTCAACGAAAGGAACATTTTCTCAATCCAATGGTACTTTGATAGTCCAATTAGAGTTGGGTGAGGATTGTTCATCATGGTGGCTTCAACAGATGATAGTTCGTAGATATGTGTGAGAACATAGTTTTCCAAGTTGATAAGTAGAATCGAGTCTCCTTTTTGATGGAAGTCAATTTATTATATATGAGGTCAAGTCTCCATGCTGATGCGATTGAGAAATCTATGTAAAAAACACATTTTTCCTAATATAAGATCTAGAGCAGCACAACAACATCAAGGGTGGTTTTTTTCCCCGATGAAGGGTTTTCCACCGTATATCTTGTGTCTCTTGTGTGATGGTTTTTGTGGTTGTTTTGATGGATTATTATCTATAGTTACTCACATGGTTGTTTGATTTAGTTGCTTACATTGCTCATATTCATGTGATGATATATTCTGTTTCTAGTGAATATATGTGACTTAGTAGATAATTTTAAATTGGTTAAAATTGATAGTAAGTCACACTAATGATTCACTGCCCCCTCTTAGTAGCACTCAAAGGTTTCCAACAAGATAAGTGCACTTTTCAATTTTTGTATGTTTAATTTTGGTTCTCTTAGTACTTTGTCATCTTGTGCATATATATGAAGAGTTATAATTTGGCTTTCGTCTACTCTTTCCAATGAAAGAATGACTAAATATTTTCAAGACTTATCATGTACTTCAATGTTTAGAGGACAATACAATTTATTCCATAAGTTTTTTTTGTTTGTTAACAATGACACTTCAAAGGGCACCATAAAAAACTGCTCACTAGCACATTTTTTTTTAATGTTTTGGCTTCATACACAAGCTTTTAAATTTGGTAGTGAAGCAAGGAGGAACTATAACAACCACAAGTTAAAGTTCATGTAATAAGTTAATAAAGGAAAACAATAAGAATAGGGTCATCGTAAATGTATTCCAAGTTGAATGTTGGGAAAAAAATCCTAGTGGGTGTTCATTTGGTGTATTATGGCTAAGAGAAATTGGCAAAGGCATTGACAAATACATTGAGAAGGAAAAGAGACATTAATTGACATTTTATTTATGAAAATAAATGAAAATAGGAGAAAAGGAAGGTGAAAGGTTAGAAAATTGCATGAGAGGAAAATTGAAGGAAAAATAGAGGAAAATGAAGAAAATAGAGGCCTTAATGATAAAAATGTTTATGAGGAGTAGTTCATAGCCTTTTGACAGTTCATTTTTGGAGCTATCTTTCTCTATTCTCTCTCTCATACTCTTGCACACTTAAAGAATTCTTGGAGAACTCTAGCATTGGAGAATGGAAGATAAAGGAAGGAAAATACAGAAAAGGGAAGCATGGATTAGGTAAGGAAAAGTGGGATCAAGTGCTCAAAACTGGGGAATCTAGATTGTAGTCACTAGGAGGAAGTGTTATCTATGCGACTGGAGGGTCATAGCCTATAACTTCCCTTGTTATGAAAGTGAAGAGGAATGTAAATTGCTGAAATGACAAGTTAGCTCAGGGCTTGGGCACCTAGAGTTGTTTTTTGAACCTGTGGGTCCTGTAGCTCCCGAGGAAGGATAGTAAGGTTTCAGTTTGTCGATTCCACTTCCTTAACTATACATAGGAGGTTGAGTCATGCCATAGTAGCCCCTAGCTCATTTTTACATAGACATATTGGTGGAAGTGGGTAAATATCGGAGGGGTGGTTATAGAGTGGTATCAGAGCATGGTTCAATACTTGGATTGGATGGGTAGAATGTGTTTGTCACACATGCATGTCAGTTGTATGTGTGTTTGTCATGCATCCATGTCAGTATATGTGTGGTTGTTATGCATTCATTTTCATGGTTATGGTTGTCTTGCATAAGGTCATGGTATGCAATTGATATTGTCATGCACGATGTTAGTATATTGATGTGATTATGATTATACATGTATCATGCTAATTTGGACCGATTTTCCAAATGAGATAGCCTCCCCTAAACTTCATTGAGGTATGTTGATTATGTTTTTATTTGGTTTATCTAACATGGTATTTGAAGGAAGAGGAAGACCAAATATGACTAGAAAAATGGTGGATTATAGTTGATGAGACTCTTATATATCAGATGATAAGCCAAGAGAGGAGTACTGTCCATACATAGCAGAAAATTTGAAAAGCTTGAAGGAAGAAATAAGAAGTTATAAAATTGGTAGTGAAAGAATAATTTATTCATAGGAAAGACTTGTGGAACATGAGAGACAAGCATAAGTCAATGCAGTTATCCTTCAGAGTTTGTGAGAGTTGAATAGACAAGGACAACCACAGATCAGTTATGGATAGGAATAATGGGCCATATGTCAGGAGGTATCATGGTGGGAATAGGTGATAAAGATGACATAGTTAGAGATGGTAGGTTCTTTGATACACCTAAGAGGAGAGGTAATGGACATGGGTTCTAGTCTAGTTCCGGTTGAGAAAGGTATCATGGTCATAATTTCTATCATCCTTATAGGAGGAGTGACGGGGGATATCTGTCACATGAGTTCAAGAAAACCAAGCCACCTACATTTGATGGAGAGCTAAAGAAACTAGAAGATGAGAGGCATGGTTTCTTTGGATGAAGAAATTGTTTGAGATGCATGATTACACAGAGAATATGAAGGCTAGGATAGCTATTTTTAGCCTCAAAGGGAAAGTAAACATTTGGTGGGAAGATGTGAAGTGTGTCAAAGACATCAAGATAAAGGAGTTGAGTTGGCATGAGTTCAAGTGATTCTTAAGGAAGAAGTACTTGTGAGAGAGGTACTATGATGGAAAATAAAAGTAATTCTATGAGCTAAAGATGGGATATATAACAAATAACAAATACAAAACTGTGTTCCTTGAGTTGTTGAGGTATGTATTGTATCTTCAGGATAAGAAAGATAAAGTTCATAATTTTTTTTGCTACAAACAATTTTCTGGATCCATCCCATTCATAATTATTTGGAATCATTATTTTGAACCAACAAGTATGGTTCATCTTTAGGACCAAAAAAAGAGATATGAAATAATTATTCACCAAATTTTTTAATAAATAGATAAAGGAAGGTGAGAATGAGGAGTTGACAATAAAAAGTGTTAGTGGATTACCATTAGATTTTAAGGATCAAATTGAGTATGATGAGCCTCAATTGTTGGAATAAGTAATTGTGAAGTTGAAACATTATTATGAGAAATCAAAGCACAAGATCGAATATAAGCAGGGTTGGAAAGGGAATGAGAAGACTAAAGGTATATCATCACTAAATAAGACAAGACCTCAAAATGAAGGTGGAAAAGAGAATGTTATTCCTTACAAGAAGTTTAATGTAATTTAGAAGGGACATGGGTCACAACCTAGAGAACAATAGAATAAAGGTGATGGTAGGAGATAGCTGCAGTGTTCAATATGTGGCAAGGAGCATATCAAGAATGACTTTCCATCATATCAGAACGATAGACATCAGATCTACAATACATAAGAGTCACAAATAGTTGGGGATGTTGAGAAGAGAATTCCCCTAATCTATTAAACATTGGATAGAAGGAAGGCATATCACTAGGCATCTATTATTGATATGGACGGTAAGATTTGTGATCAAATTGTTTCTATTATGATTGAACCTAAATCTAATTATAGTTATGTTAATCCTGACCTGGTGGATAAGTGTGGTTTGAGAAAATAAGAATTAGGGAAATTTTGAGGTCTTAAATGGGCCTCCTAAGGAAATTATAAAATAATAGTGAAAATAATAAAATAAGAATACCTTACATCATCAAATTTTAGAGGCAAAAATGAAAAAAAAATATTTTTTAATCTCGTATTTTCAACTTATCTCCCTATGGGTTTACTCAAATTTTGAGTGATAACACTCGTTAGATGCATAATTTGATTCCTCATCTAAGGAGTACCCATGTTGCATACTTTTGATGGACCCTACTACACGAAAAATGAAAAATACATGAAAATGTGATTGCAATCACATTTTTTCATCTATTTATCAGTATTCATGTACAAGGGCCTATAGAAAATTTGCAACATGGGTATTCCTTGGATAAGGAATTGAATTTTGCATCCAATGAGTACTCCCTCTCAAAATCTGAGAAAACCCTTTGGGAGATAAGTTCAAAATGCAAGTTGAAAAAATAGTTTTATTATTTAATTATTATTTAATTTTTTTACTTTTTTACTCCAAAAATGGTGAATCATCCGCCATGCTTCACATCATCATATTGAATCATATTGGTCCTTATAAAGTATATTTTGGCTATAAATTTTTCTTATGACTCCCATCTTAGACCTTAGAATTCCCCTAATGTGCATGCAGAGTCTTCGTTGGTTTAGTTGGTTAAATGTACTACGAAAAGAGATCATAATTGGGTAAGAGATTGTGCATTTGAGTTGAATGGTATGCCTACATGAGTGCATCTAAATGTGCTTCCATTAGGATCATACAGTATGCTTCTCGGTATGGATTGGTTGTACCTTCACAAGGCTAAGTATTCGATGTCATTTTGTCACATTAGGAAAAGGACCATCAGTTTGGATCTTTCACTATCCATAAATGTGTCCCAAAGTTTTCCCCTACAATGTTAGAATCCAAATTATCCCAAATAAAGTGGAATTCTTGGATTCCATCATTTAAAACCCTATTTTTCACTTCCTATGTAGTTCCCTAGTCAATTTTTGTGCGTACGCAGAAGAGTCCATTGGAAGCTACACATAAGTATGCATTGTGTTACATTGTGACTACGAACAGGACTTAACACATGTAAAAATAAAAAGTAAAGTCTAGAAACATTGTTGGTAGTATCTATCCCAACCAACAAGCTTCAAATGGCCACCTATCCAGTCTTGATCCCTCCCATCATGCAGCAACTCCCTCTCTTTGTGGAATCACTATTCCACCATTAGTGGATCTCATCCCTTGGAAAATGGATCCCAAACTTCCCACTCTTGGCTTATAAAGATAACCCAAGCGTGCGGATTAAGGAGGACTGTTGGAAGTAGGCTTATGCTATTGGAATAACCTTGGAAGGCTATTCACTCAAGGAGAGTGTTGGAGATCGTGGGAAGGGACTTGCAACATCAAGGCTTCATGGTTGTAAGACTATTGTTCACTTTATTAATATAAAGGCAATTATTCTTTCTCAATTATATATTTTCTAATACAATTGGAGGATTCCTTGATCAAGTACATAGATTACGATTCCATATTAATCAATTTATGATACATTGTTGAGTTAATTAGTCCATTGATCTATTATGTTATGTACTGGATGCTTTGATCTCGTGTTTACTTTTATCTATGCAGATCACCTTGAGGACAACATGAAGAAGTTGTGGGGAGCAACAAGAGGATCTCTAAAGGTATCGAGGAGGATCATATGGTCAAAAGATTTCATGGGGACTTCGTCAATCATTTTTAATAAACAATAGGTGGCCTCTATCATAGTATTTCTTTCAGTTAATCATAGTTTAGAGAAAGGCAGCAGTTCCTAGTTTTTTGTTACTGCATTTCTCTATAGTCTAGGGAGATCGCTCTTGTCTACAACAGGGATAAATCCACATAAGAATTTGGAGCCACAGTTCGGGGATCATCTAAATCTCCATTATTTTTATTGTTTAAACATTTGAACCTTATGTACAAGGCTTCCTTGAGTGCCTCGAAATATTAAAAATTTGGATTTTGGGTTTGATTTCACTCTTTTTTTTTTTTCCAAAATCCCGCGTTATGTGCGTTGAGGCTTCAAGAACTATGTGCATTTATGTGCACTTGTATTTCTACAACAAAGAGTGTGCACACTAGTTTCCTTTAGGACCTGTGCACATACTTGAAATTTTTGAAAATTTCAATTTTATCCTCATCAACTCGAGAGTTTTTAGTTTTTCCTATTAAGTGACAATTGTTTGTACCATCTTTGAGTGTCTATCAGTCTGGATGAGTGTTATGAAAAATATTTTCTTGTGGTTGTCTTATTTTTTCATATCAGAGTAAAGTCTCATATGATGAATGGTTAATCTATCAAAAGAGATATCTGTTGGTCTTGTCTTGTTGATTTTGTATCTCTCTTCTTTCGATTAGATTATGTTTTGAGTCTAATTTTCTCCTTCATGAGATATCTGTTGGTCTTGTCTTGTTGATTGTCTATCTTTCTTCTTTCAATTAGATTAGGTTTTGAGTCCAATTTTCTATTTTGTGAAAGATTGCTTGTGTTTCAAAATCAATAATCTACAAGATTAGGTATTGTTTGTGAAAAATACTTATGCTAATTTCGAAATGAAAAGTTAGTTTCTTTCTTTTATTGAAGTGTTCAAGAACTGTACTTTTTACTCCAAGTGAATTCATAACATTCAAATAGGGAAATTTCATTTTTGTGATTATTGGTTTCTCGTTGCATTTTGCGAATTTCTGAGTGCCTGTATGTTTAAAAAGTGAAATTTCTTGATTTCTTGTGTTATTGGGCAAAGTGAAAATTTGAAGTTACTTTCAATATTTGGGTTATTCGAAATTGGATATCTGTATTTTAGGAAAAGGGAAATAGTTGGATTTAGAGTTTTTTTTTACATTTCCATTGAAAAAATTGAAATAATCTTTCCTTACTTTAGATATATTTTCATTGAAATGAAAATATTACATTTTCATTTTCGCTGCATTGGGATTTGTGTCAATTCATGATTTCATCACTTTCACATCCATTACCTTTGAGTAAATAATAGCTCTTAAAATCAATTCAAATTCGTTTTTTTAGGGCTTTCTTCCACCTACAATAGATGAGGTTGTAGGGGTTTGTGTTATAGTGTTTTCTCCTTGAATATGTAGGGAAAGGAAACACTTAAGATTGTGGATGACAAATAGTCACAACAATATAAATGACTGCTAAACAATGTAAATTTGTAGCACATGATAGAAACAAAACCTGCGAAAGTCCTCATTTATGCCACAATCATAGTTAAAGATCAAAATGGAATAGTAATAAATGTGGGTAACTCCAATAATCCAATGGAAGCCAGATATACGAAGAATATATTTTATTAAATAACACATGTGAATGGAAGAAATAAACATTACCAATCCCCCTCTATGGGATGGGTTCGTGGTTATCCTCAAATCTCTTAAGCTTGTGTAGAATCTCTCTCTTCTATAATGTGTCAACCCAACAAATAAAATGTTTGAGCTCAATCAGAACTCAACTGGAAGAAAAATGGTGTGCGGCAGCAGTAATAAGCAGAGCTGCAACACTTAGTGCAACAATGAAAATAATTGAAAGTGAATAATGAATGGAAAACCCTTCTATTTTTAACAAAATATTGAGTTATCCTAGAATAATGGGCAATAATAAAATATTATTAACCCCATTCTAGGAATAACCACTTGGAATATTTTATTATATTTGGTTAGAAGGGAAAAAGTATTTTAACTTTTATTTCGAAATAATAAATAAATAATGATTTATTTATCATCTCAAGAAATATGGTTAAGGAATAATAAGAAAATAATGATTTATTTAATTATTCCTAAGGCATTTTGGTCAAACTTGACAAGGAATAATAATTAATTAGTGATTAATTAATTATTCCTAGAGAAAAATAAGATCATTAATAATTTATTTGTTTATTTTTCATAATTGGGTCAAATGTGACAAGGAATATTAATTAAACAATGGTTTAATTAATTATTCTTTATGGGTTTAATTAAAAATTACTTAATAAATGTGGTTTGTTAAGTAATTTATCACAGTGAAAGCAATTTTACTATGGTAAAATTGGATTTATATGGTGTACTTCGATCCATCTAGCAAATTAAGGCTAGATGATCAATTTTTTATGATAATAGATTACCCGCCAATGCACGAATGTTAAGGGAAAATCGTATGACCAAAGTACATTGTAAAGACATAATTACTAGACAACAAAGTGGGGAGAGAGAGAGAGAGAGACCAATAGAGATGAAGCGAAAGAGGATAGGGAAAGAGGGGGCGAGACCAATGCAAGTCCCCTTTTATGTTATCGTACTGGATCTCAATGAGGTGGAGGAGGCATACCTATACCCACCCATATTACTTAGTACAAAAATAATTATGCGCCCAGAAACATAAAACTAAGAAATGAAGTACATGCTAAATGGTACATGACAAGCTACCATAAATGAGCCAAAAAATAATACAATGTGTCCCATATACATAATGCACCTAGAAAAACATGAGCCAAAACTGAATAAAATAATATCTGAGTACATGAGATATAATGACCCTTCCCTCAGAAAATGGGTGGGAGTGAGGCTAAAACAACTAAAGAAGCCATGTTGAACAAGGAAGGGCTCTATAAAACTAAATCGATGATCTGAAGGAGACGTGCATGCTATGAACACTGTGATTGGTAGGAACCGAACCCATCAAATCTGTAGAATTGCATCTCAGTCTCTATTATAAAATGAAGGCATCCAAGCATGTGGTGGGCTACTTGAAGGGAAACCCCCTCATGAGGTCTGAAGCATCTCACGCATACCTGGGAATCATTGGTACAATTTCTTGTATCATTGGACCATCAAGTGTATGAATTAGGAACACTAAACAACCAAGTCAAAGGGCAATAATGAGTCCCTCTACTCAATCTGAGGCACCGAACAAGAATGGAAGCTGGAACCAAGATAAACCACCCTCTAGGTCGTTATTCTAGGATAAATGTGCTAAAGTCAACAAAATAGGGCCCGCCATAGGTGAAGTAATGAGGATCCTCAACTAAAGCATGAGAGAAAATAGTAATGTGACTGATGGATTGACACCAAGGACAATGGGGAAAATAGGACTAAGGGACAAACATACGACTTCCCTTGCGAGAGCATAAAGTGCATGGTTGACCTAGCAGCTACTAACTCTACTTCAGAGGGGATGGGGGATAGTATGACTGGAGGCCAAAATGGGCAACACAGGATGAAAGGTATGAAAACATGGATGGAATACATTGACATGATATAATGGGATGTGAAACAGACTCCATGGATGCAAATGTGACTCATCACTGATGCTTTGAACAATGGTGACTTGATGACGTTGCCACACAGAATATGCCTAATGGGGACAATGAAGACATGAGCACATGATGGTTACTCATGAGGAAAATTGACACGTGAGATGACAAGTACTAAGAGGAAGTTGAAATCAAAGTACAAGTGTCACTTTATGAAGAATTCGATTTTGAGAGGTGATGAAGTGATGCTTCTTGGAAAAATGATTTCGTAATGAAGTTTTAGATCATCAATAAATAAGAGAGACCCATTATAGTAATCGATGAGAGATTTCCAATGGTGTTTATGGTTTGTCAAACTGAGCTATGTTATGATCACAATGTGTGTCAGAAAAACTATGGGTTTTCCTATAAAAGTGTGTTTTCCCTCAAATTTGAGAGGTGGAGAAGTCCCTAAATATTGTGGAGATCGTAGTAGAAAAATAAATCATTGGAATTGGGATCTATGACATTTAGGCAAGGGGCCTTAGTTTTCTAAAGATGGCGTTAATTCTTATTGGAACAATGGTTCCTAGTGAAGAATTAAAGGAAGAGGAAAATGAGAATGAACTACTAGAGGAGGTCTAGAATCATTCTCACCCCCTAAGTCAAACATGGACACTATGTGGACATAGAGTAGAATATTTGAGGATATGGTATCAAATGTATATGATATGCAATGTGCATATGGCTCACAAGAGAGGGCATTAGGACACACTATCCAAGGAATGGGAGGATAATAGACCATACTTAGATCTAGTGGGATCTTGGCCGAGACTTATGTTAATTAATTGAGAAGATGGCCATAGGAAAGCCATCATTCCCCAAAGCATGGGATACTACCTGAAAACATATGTGATGGAGGGGACTGATCAGGTATTCAAAGGTGGGAATGATTCCCCCTAGCAGGAGGAGTTTGTGGAGTACCATTATGTTCCGACTGCTCAAGAAAAGGATTCAATCATCTCGACCGAACTTGGCACGACATCCTCCAAAGTATGATAATGAGATGTAGGGGCCTACATACCCCCCAAGTATGATGTGGGTGTACTAGATGTATTTATAGTGTTGGAATCCAAATATGGAAGGTAGTACGCACAATGGTGCATATCATCCCAAGGACAATTAAGGGTAGTCCTGGCTTCCATGATGTCCTAATCAAAATGGAAGATGGGAGGATGGGAGGAAGACTGACCACATGATGTGGTAGTGTTACCTAGTGCGTCATCCTAAAAAAGAAGGTTCAAGTATGCATCATCTGAAGTGGTAGACGAAGAGCTTTTAGATGGAAGATCTACCGATGTTTAGACCTAGGTTTCCAACGTGGGAGGTTTAACAGAAGCATGCGAGGGAACCTTAGAGAGGTTTTCCTGTGAGGATGCCAAGGATGAAGACATGTAAAGGGTATGGACTATAGAGTCTTTCATCTTGACATCGGGGAGAGGTATCATGATGGTAGGACTATAGTCCCATTGTTTTGCTATACTAGTGGCATCAAAATCCACAGGTAGAGGAGTAGGTGATCTACTACGAGTGGCCTCATATTTGCAAAACGCTTGAAGGCAATCACAAAATTCATCGAGACGAGGGAAACAACTAGAATAATGACCATAATGATTGCACAAGGCACAAGGGTGATTTGTTTGCAATGTTTTGAGTTTCTTTGCAGGAACCAGTAAGGTAACGTGGACCTCAGGGATATTTGACTCAGGAAACGTTTCATGAACCAAAGGTTTGAGATGAGGGAGTTCAAGAAAATTATTGGTAGCATTCCCAACAACTTTACACAAAGTGCACAGTGGTTACAGCTTTTGGGCCTTGTGGGTTGCAGGAGCTTTGGGAGCCTTATCCTCAGGATCCTTCCTCTTGGATTTTCCGCCCTATCTGGATGCTTTTGCAATAGGAGTGGGTTCCTGTTCAAGTTGTGATGGAACTAGAGCAACAATAGGGGCCGTAGGAATCGGTTTAATTGGTGTCAGAGCATGATGAGCTCTTAGCTAACCACGTGGAGTGCTTGTAGGGGGATCAATGTGTCATACTAGGATCCCCAAGGTCATGTTAAGGAGGACAAGTGAAGCCATGATAGGGACATAAAAGATTTACGGAAGGGGAAATAATAAAGTTATCTGGCCTACAAGGTAATGTCCCGACAGAACAACTCCTGGATGGTTGAGATCTACAGGAATAATTCTTGGTGGGAACATCAGAGAGGAACCCACAAATGGAGGAGGTCTTGGGGGGTGTGGATCCTGATGGCTCGGCTAAGAGGGTAATAGCAGGGTGCTAGGGAGCTAGACGTTGATTAGATGCACCAGACTACTTGAGAGCAACCCGTGATGCCTGTAACATGCAAACACTCAAAGAGTTAGGCTTTGAGATGAGAGGGTGAGGACTAGGGATAACACCCAATAATGAGGAATCATTGTAGACTCCAAGTGAAACATGGGTGAGAGGTGTTAAAGACTGCTTATCTGACATTGATGAGATAAGAGACTTACGGGAGATCATAGATGTTGTCTCGTATTAGGTCAATTGATCAATGCTAACGATCTTCCCATCATGGGGAAAGCACATCTTGCAGAAAACCGTAGATGCGATGACCGACATGGCATATGTGTAACTACAACCCAAGCGAATATTTTAATCTAAAGGGGCATCAATAAACTCGATGTCTACATGGACAATCTTACCCGCAAGAGTCATTAGACAATTGTGATACATGCCGAGAGGTTTGGAGGAATGATTGCCCTAAGAATGAAAAGTAATGGTGGATGGGGACAACTCACGTGACGTAAGTTGTTTCCAAATGGTAGCAAATATCACACAAGTGGATGCACCTTCATCAATAATGCATCAAGAGATGATGGCATTACAGACTTGGATTGGTATCTAGAAAGAAACAGATGAAGGTAATGGGGGATGTTTTGATGTATCAACTCGGAAGAAAATCAAATGATCGTCGGAAGGATCTACTGCACCCAAAGTAGTTAGTAGAGATTTCTTTTGAGATGGGCACGAGTAGAGTACCTTCAGGGTTGACATGGCAGTCGGTGATTGCACCGAGTTGTCTACTATATCGTATGTATGGTCAACTTGGTTAGAAGTTGCATTACCACATAATAGTCCCTTCAGGATCTTAGGAATGGCCTCAACTTTAGGCTGAGTGATTTTTAACAGGCCATTTGGTGTCATAAGAGTCTCACTAGATGTTTTGGTTTTGGACTCAGTGGCGGACATAGTCAATGGCTTGTCATATCAATGCAACTGAGTTTGCAAGTTGATATCAGAGGTATTAACCTCATCATAATTCATCATGAGGATCTGATAGTCACCAAGACTAGAATGTTTGGGGGAGATGAGATTCTTGACTTGGTTGATGTTGAGTAGCAACAAATCCTTGCTGAAGGAAAGGATTTGTAAGCACTACTAGTTGTGATGGCACAGGATTCAGAGGCGATTTTTGGATGAGTGATTGACCTTTAGAAGCTACTTGAGCTTCCCACATTTGGCTCATTTGGGGTAAGAGAGGACACTTATGTGTATAATGGCCATGTACACCATAACGTGCACCTTGTTCTGCTTGGGATGACTTCCCTATTGTTTGTTGTTGGTGTTAGGTTGGTTCCCCTAGGGTTCACTAGGTTGATTACCTTGATTACCCTCATTATCCTTGTTACCTTTCCCCTTATTCTTTTTCTTCGAACTTTGCGGATTGGCCACACTCTGCTATGCAAACACTTGTCCTTGAGGAGGCAGTGTCTTCTCAGGCTGAGGATGCATGGGAGGTTGTGATGCTAATGCTTGAGGAGCTAGAGCACTCGACTATGGTTAGAGAGGAGCAAAGGTTCGTTATACAAGTTAAGCATTAGATGGCTCTCAAAACATGTTGCTAGGAGGAGAGGCATAAGTGTTGGAAGAACTGTTTCCCCCATGTCGATAGCCATAACTTGATTGAGTATGTGGTGAAGGGTGGGAAAGGGGTCAAATGAAACTGTCGGTGGCGTGAGATGCCCCCAGTGCATTGGCACCTCCAGGACAGGGGAGGTCTGGAATGACAGTATAGACATAACTGAATTGCGCATAAATTAGGTCATATCTCAAAGGGGTTTGTAGAGCTTCTTCCTCTATTTGAGGAAACTGGGACGTGGCATATTTTCTAATGGGTGATAAAAGCCTCCAAAGAAACCAATCAAGATAGACACAATATTCGAAGGGCGGGGCACATCAGGTGCTCCTCCTTCTATGCCATTCCTGAACATGATCAGAAAGACAGGGGGCATATGACTGATACAATGCATTCAAGAGCTCTATACTAGTGTTGTATCGGAGAGCTAACTGAAATTATGAGAGGAATGCTTTAGCAAGCATCATGAAAAATGGAATGAGATGTGGTAGACTGGTCTACATACCATTTCACAGAGTCTCTAATGAGCGTGCATTGGAACAGTCGAAGACGAATGGAGTCATCGATAATGGAGTTCGATAAGGACCACACATGAAAGGAGCTGATGTGATTGGTAGGGTCCTCTCCAGAATTACCCTCAAACTTTGGGATGTCTGAGGGAAGCTTAGTTAGCATAGTAGGCCAACCAACATCGTGGTGTATAAGGTCATTTATCAATCGGCTAAAATCCAGGAGACTTAACCCAACAATAAAAGGGAGCATGGGGGATGTGGGAATGGTTCTTGAGACAATTCCACTAGATGTGATCACTGGAGTAGAACCACAACCAACACTAGGTTGGGTCCCTGAACCTGTTGTGGGTCCAGACATGGTGATGATATGTGGTGAAGGAGGCTTAGAATTAGATGAACTAGGAGAAGAGTTGATAGTGGGACTCGGGGGACTATGAACTGAAATCCTAAGGGGAGGAGTATTATGCCCAAGTGGAAACTGGAGACGAAGGCCTAAGAGTCTCTGTGACAAATTCCTTGGTGGCGCAATGGTGCTATGACACAAGTGACATGGAAATGGTGGAGGGAGATCAACAATATTCTTTTGTCTTTGTGTGGGGAGATAAATTAATTATGTTAAGTCTTGGCCTGGCAATGTAAAAAAAGTGCCCTTCGCTTAAGGTGTTCTTGTGTGCAAGTGTGCTCATTAATTAAGCCCATATTGTGTTTGAAAAAGGAAAAAATATTGATGAAAATGAACTGAAATTAACAACAGAAACTAAGAAACAAATTAACTAACTAAACCCCACCAAAACCGGGTTTTCAAACACTGTGTTGGTTGGTGGTGAAATCAATAGAAAACACAGTAAAAGGGTCAAGATATCTAAGTGTCAGTGTGATTGGGATCAAATGACACTAGGTTATTACAAAGTTTTACAGTAATAGCACAAAACCAGAGAGGAAGACCCTTGCAAAAAGATAAGGACATGGGTGTAACACCTAGGGAAATTGATGGGACCCTAAGGAAAACATCCAAACAAGGTTTAAAATAAAACTTTGCATGGAAACAGCCTATCTTTGAACATCTAAAATAGAAGGGTACAAATTTAAAAATATGGCTGAAAGTGTTGTAGAAACTCAAACTTCTTACTCAGCTAAACTCCTCCTATAAAGGTGGAAACGTACTAGAAGCCCTAAGGGGATAAATTCCACTTCGATGAGTAAATTAGAGTAGATCAATACCTAAGCAACAAAGGATAGTGGTTAGCCAACCTAGAAAACAACTCTTGGAGAAACCTAGAAACAGATCTGAAAGAATCTCAGAAACCCTAAAAATTGCAGGTACTTACCTCATTTCAAGGGGATCGCACTTTTTGGGCTGAAAGGTGCACTCTGGACCTCCAGATTGCACTTTTTGGGCAGAAAAGTGTGATTTCTTCTCCTTGATTCCCAGTAGGCAAGTATCGGAAAAAATTGTAGTATTTGTCGCAACTTGTTCTTGCTACATGTAGAAAAGACCAAAAAACTTCCAGAAGTTAGAAATTTGATAGATCTAGTGTTAAAATTATAGTAAAAAAGATTAAGAGATTAGCCAAAAGAAGTAAACCTAAGATGAAATATAAAGGTCACCCACATTTCTGGATTTGAAGTAAAAACCTAGCGGAGCCGCCAATTTTGTTATAGTGTTTTCTCCTTGAATATGTACGAAAAGGAAACACTTAATATTGTGGATGAAAAACAGTCTCAAAAATATAAATGGTGCTAAACATTGTAGATCTATAGCAAATGATAGAATCAAAACCTACCAAATTCCTGATCTATGCCATAATCATAATTAAATAGAAAAATGGAATAGTAATAAATGCGGTTAACTCCAATAATCCAATGGAAACAAGATATGCAAAGAATAGATTTTATTAAATAACACTTATGAAGGGAACAAATAAATGTTACCTTTCTCCTTCTATGGGATGGGTTCTTGTCTAGCCTCAAATGTCTCCAGCTTGTGTAAAGTCACTCTCTTTGATAATGTGTAAACCCAACAAATAAAATGTTTGAGCTCAATGGGAACTCAAATGGAAGAAAAATGGTGTGTGGCACTAATAATAATCAGACTTGCAACAATGAGTGCAACAATGAAAATAATTGAAAGTGAATAATGAATGGAAAACCCTTCTTTTTATAACAAAGTATTTAGTTATCCTTGAATAATGGGCAATAATAAAATATTATTAACCCCATTCTAGGAATAACCACTTGGAATATTTTATTATATTTTGTTAGGAGGGAAAAAGTATTTAAATTTTTATTTAGAAATAATAAATAAAATAAATAAATGATTTATTTATCATCTCAAGAAATATGTTAAGGAATAATAAAGAAAAAATAATTTATTTAATTATTCCTAGGGATTTAGTCAAATTTAACAAGGAATACTAATTAATTAATTATTCCGAGAGAAAATAAGATAATTAATGATTTATGTGTTTATTTTTCATAATTGGGTCAAATGTGACGAGGAATATTAATTAAACAATGGTTTAATTAATTATTCCTAGGAGATAATTAAACAAATTGTGATTTATTTAATTATTCTTCATGGGTTTAATTATAAATTACACATCTAGTAAATTAAGGCTAGATGATAATTTTTTTGTGATAACACTTTGGAATATGGAAGTGAGTTAAATTTCCAAAGCCACAAACAAACATTAGCATCTTGTGATAGGGAGAAAAATCCATTTACTATAATTTTTCTTTGGGAAGCTCCAGTAATAAAGGAGACAAGGTCCACACTAGGTTGGAGAATGAGCTAGGTGCCTCCATTGGGGTTGATGCCTCAACTAGATTAAAGGCTCTAGCAAGTGAGAGCTTGCATATTTTTTAGATTTGTGCCTCAATTAGGTTGAAGCCTACAACAAGTCAGAGATTGCACATTTTCAAGGTTAGTGCCTCGAATAGGTTGGTGTTGTTAGAGCCTAAATTTTCCTTAGGTTGAAGGAAGGCAAAATTCAGGGTAACCACAAACCACGCTCAATGTGGTAGCTATCCCTACCAGAACAGGAGAGAGCTCTCTCCGAGTCACGCTCAGTGAAGAATAAACAATATGGTCTGAGATGAATTAAAATGAATATTGATTTTAGGCTAGTAAATAGATATGGAACAAGAGGCAATTTTTTGAATGACTGAATTTTCTGGGCTGTGTGGGACCAAAGGACCACATGAGCTGGGAAATTAAATCAAAAACACAGAATAGTTCGTGAGGCAAGATAGGCAGGAAGCTTAGCAATCGGATTTAAATAACATGGAGTGGGAAGCTTGTTGAGGGGGCTAAAAAGGGCATATGTAATGAATCCTTTTCAAATAGAAGAAAACACACAGAACATGAATGCTTTTCCAAGGCAGAGCAATAAAATGGATTCTACCTTTCTCACTAAAAAAACATTCAACTCGAATTGATCATGAATGAACTGTAAACATAACAAAGTACATATGAAACAGAGAAGGAACACATTGCTAAACTCATACCACAGGAATCTCAGGAATCAAAGCTGCATCATTTCATTAAAATCTCTTCCAAAACTATACAATGAGAGCACTAGGTTTTTTCTTCTCATTACTCCCAGAAATTCCAACCAACCATTTGCAAATGGTTTTTCATACAATAAATAGACTCTGCCATCGGGAAATGGATCAACCCAAAGTTGAGGAGTTTTTTAAATCATTACAAAACGGAAATGAAAAACCAACCATTAGTGACAGGTGTAGCCATTACAAAAATAAAAAAACTATAGCGTAGATTTTTGGGTGCCTGCTCGCCTTCCTTTTGCCACTTGGATAGAAGCCAATATTTAATGAAAATGTTTTTTAAACTTTGCCTTTGGTATTGGGAAAAATGTATTGCTGATGAGTGGACCCACCTAGAGAAAATCGCAAATCGATTTCTCCCAGAGCGGAAGTGATTTTGGCCTTTGGGTCTTTGTGCGTTATGCCAAAAGATGTATGCATTGCGCCACTTTGGAGGTGGTTTTGAGGTACTTGCTGAAATCCAAATTGAGCCCAAATGTGCTTGTTGGAAAGCCCTACCAGTATACTTTCCAACCCAAGTGGAATTTCTAAATGTGGTGCCCATTTGCATCTCCAAAACTTCAATCTCCCAAGACTGCTTCCTGTGTGTCAAAATAGGGGCAAAAAGGTCATTTGGTGAGTGTTTTTGACCTCTCGAGGACTCAAAACTTGCCCAAAATTCTTGGCCATGCACCAACAGTCATGATCTTTCATGCCAAATCCAAAAATATAATTTTTTTGCAATTTAGAGTTCCCTAGCATAAGCGTGCACCATGTGGCGCGGCGCACATGGCGAAAACCCCTGTTTTTGTACCAAAATTTGTCAAAAGACCAAAAATGCACCAAATTTTTTGAAATTTGCACTGGAGCTTATCTATGAAGTGTCATGTTGGGCCAAAGAGGCTTCAGACAAGATTCAGAGCTGATCTTTCTCTTTTTGCCTCTTTTGTCTTTTTATTGCTTTCCTCAATTTCGCCTTCAAATTCCTTATCAGAGCTTTGGAACTCATATTGCGTGCCCTGTAATGATAAACCATATGCTTCAATAATTCTTTGTCCTTGTCAGCCTTTTCTAGTAGTCTCTCAAGTTGGATTTTGATCCCGCTCGAGCTAAGACTCTCGGTCATCATTAATCTCTTGCTCTAATGGAGTGAGCTCAATCCTCATATGTTGGGCGGATCGACAATTCTCGTAGATGTTTTTCAGCTCCATGATCTCTTGCTGGTCTTCGAACTATTTATTCCTCTACTCCAAGTATCTAATAATCCACTTATCCCTCTCCAAATTTAGAGACAAGGCTTTAATCTTTGTTTACTGCTCCTGGATGATCCTTCTAAGTTTGGCACTCTCCACATCTGTATCATCATCATGAATGAGAATGAAGTCGACCTCTCGTTCACCTGATGGCCCCTCGTCATGCATTGGATCCTTGCCGTTGTCCTGTACCTGTGTTACTGATGTCGGAAGCGAGGCCCCTTCCACCCAGGTCGAGATAACACTCACTTTTCTCCTGTGAACAAATGTCTAACACCCCTCTCATATGTGATGAATACTGGCACACTAGCGATCTCGTGGTTCTCATACTGAAGAGAAGGGCCACCTATCTCATGTTTGACCTATGATAATCCCTATGAAGTGTTGAAGAGGTAATGGGAGATGAAATCATCCCAAGTAATGCCCTGTAATCCAAGCTGATGAACCACCAAAATCTTAATAAGAGAAAAATGATAAGCACGGTTAAGTTGATGTTGAGGGGTTTTGTGCTGCATAAAGGTGTTCATCCTCTCTCTATTCTGGCAAATGAAATATGGGATGTTCACCATCCATAGCTTGGTAAAATGCATGAGCAACCTGATGTGATAAGCATATAAACGAGAGAACTGTCCCTCACAGTTGAAATATTTCATGATTAACTTCATTAGTGGAGCATATTCATCTTTCCTATATCAGAATGGATTGACTCTTTTGAGTTGCCTCAAGAAACCGGTTTTAATTATGGCTCATAATGCTGTCGATCAATCTTATGTTTCTTGTTCCATGGTTCTCCAACGTTCGGTATGCCGGTTGCTAATGAGACAGATTCAGGTGTAAGTGTGAAAGTGACACCGGCTAAGTTAGCGTGATCTCCATGTAAGTGAAGCAAAAAAATATGAGCCAACTCATGATGAAATCGAACACTAGCCACCTTTTGAGAAAACTCGAAGCACGACAGATGCTGGAAACACGACATAGCAAGAGGGCAGGCCTACAATTCTGTAAGGGTGGTTCATTATTCTCTAACATGTCTGCCACTTTTATGAGGCCTCCAGGGAGTCTGTTCTTCCGAGGATGAGTCACTTTGGGTTTCCATTTCATAATCCGATGAATGCTCAGATGTCATGATTGCTGTACCAAATTCCTTGAAGAGAAGATGATGTTGTATATGGACTGTGCTTGAACTGCCCTTTAATGATGTATGAAACTCTGTGTTGTAATGCAATATAATTGAATTCTGCCACCAAGGGGAACAATGCAACAAGGGAATGTTAAGAAGGGGAATAATATGAAGGGATTAGAGACTATGGGGAGAAATTGTGTTTAGGGACATGTAGGAGGGTTTGGGAAATTTATATAAGGTAGGATTTTGGGGTTTTACATTTGACAAATGAGTGGAGGGGATAGGGAATAGGAGTTTAGTAACGTTTTAGGATAGGGAAAAATGGGAAAAATGGAATAGGGGAGAAGGGAATGATGCAAAGAAGGGAAAAATGAAATGGAGGAGGAACCTTGGCATCAACACAATGAATTCGCAACCCTAACAACAAGTATTTTGATGACTTTAAGTGGTAGGGTTTAAGAGTTTTTGTTGCAACCATAAGTAGCCATAAACCATCATCATACTAACACAAAAATGAATGAAACACTGAGAGATCGACCCCACCTGGAAAATTCAAGGTATTGAAAGGCAATTTGTTGCAATTGTTAGCAAAATCGGGCCTTTATGTGTATGCTCCGTGCAGCATACCCAATGCACCGCACCGTTTGAGTGCGTCGCGCCCGTGTTATTTAACACTGTGTGGTCACGCCCAGTGCACCACACTCCCTCAGTGCATCGCGCCACTCCGCCTGTGCGCCATGCCTGTTAAGACACCTTCAACTTCACCCAAAACATGCACTAGCTCTCACAATCACTTTGAAATGCTTCTCTTTGACCTTGGTGTGCAAAATGACATTGATTCTTATGAAAAAATATATATAAATACATTGGATTCATGGTTTTGATTTTTGTTTCTTCAAAACCCACTTTGGAAATGTTTTGTTTTGGTACTTTTTCCATGATTTAATGCAACTCTATTTCACTTTTCCTTTTTGGATTTTTGACTAAATGATGAAATTTTTGGCACTTTTTTGCAGGGGTAGCTAACATGGCATTTGGCAAAGGAGACCATGACCGCGCCTAAAGAGATCAATTGAAATTTTTTTAAAATTATTACAAATGACAAATTGTTGACTTTTCTTCAAAATAGAGTTTTGAAGAACAGTCGTAATCTGTCAACATGACGATGAAAATATTTGAATCACAACTTTGTAAGGGCCTCCCTCTGGCCTGCATGGCTTTATTGGACATTGTTGGAGACCAAATTTACCAATACCTAGACCGAATGATTGAAATGACTCTCATCCATTAAAAGACCAAACATTCACTGTCATGGACTTTAATAAACATTGATGAAAATACCTAATCCATCAGGTGCAAGACATGAGGGGTAATGACTGACAATATCCTTTCGTCAGATTATGGCATGCCCCTAGCGGAATGTAGCTAAGTGGATGGAGCGAGACACCTAAAAATGAAATGCAGAAAGAGTTTTGATCTTTGACGGAGGACTGACAAGATCGACTCTAACAGGTGCCTAAAAATTTTCTTTTGGGGATTGGCACCTCTAGCAAGTTAGTGCCTCCAAATCAATGTAATCAAATTGAAAAAGTCAAAATGAATTTATGGTTTTCTCTCACAAGGTTTACACGTGAAAGCTAGTGTTCTCATGTGTTGGTGTGATGGTGGTTACATGATGCATAGTTTCATTTATTGTTATTATGCATGTTATTTTCTTATGCACTTATATATTCAATTATTGATGAAATGGTTTTCAAATGATGAATTCACCATTACACTTGTTCACCCCCCTCTCAGTGTAATATTCAGTATAAACAGTTATTGTATAAATTAACTTGCGTTTGCATGAATTGTAGATGTATATGATCAATATTGATGATAATATCCTTCACTATAATATAATGCTTCCACTGTTAGCATGCCTACATAATGGAGTAAATCTCCTTGTCATATGTGGGGTATATCTGGAAAGTATAATTCTTTCACTATGATAGGCCATTAGATGTACTTTTTGGGTGAGAATTTCACTTGTAGCATAGTCAATAGAATGTATCTAGATTTTAAATGGCTATTGTAGGTTTGGAAATGTGAGTTCTATTGTAAGGAAAAGGTAGTGTTTCAAATCCTCGATATATTTTTGTTGTGATTCAGATAATGAAAAAAAATATTTTGCTCCACCCTTGGTAACTTGACTTAAGGGCTAAGTGATATGAGAAAAATCCAACTTGAACCTTCAATATAAATTAGTAAATACAAAGAAGCTATGGACATTTGTTAGAGTCATCGAGGCTAGCTGGTTCAATATGAACTTGTTTTTGGTCCATAGTGTATCCAAAATATTATATTTTGTGCATTCCAAATGAGCATTTCTTCATATTTTCATACAAATTGTGTTGTCATAGGGTGCCTAATACCTATGGAATGTAATGCAATTGTTTTGTCTAAGTTCGATTGAATATGAGGATGTCATCAAAATATACAACAAAAAGAGAGTTTGTGATAAGTGATAGGATATGATCCATCATCCTCATGATTGTTGTTGGAGTGTTATTCAAGCCAAAGGTAATTGTAAATTGTTTAAAATGGCATTACTTAGATTTGAAGTGGGAAAATTCTACCCAAAATTACTTAGTGGGAAAATTCTACCCAAGTGGGAATCGAAGGGAATAAAAGAAAATTCTACCCAAGTGGGTATTTCCTCAAGAATCAAAGACTCATCTTCATTTTATGTCTCCCAATAACCTTCCCACCTGACATGGGAAAGGGATTTCAGGAGTGAAAACATGATCATTTCACTTTTGACATTGTTTTGGGCATGATAATAGCCCTCTAATATATTTAACCATTTCTCCAATGAATCTACATCTATTTGGAATTTGAATAAGGTGAGGTCAAAGTTAATTTGTGCCTTGAACATTGTTGCATCTCAAAAATTACCATTAGTTGCAGGTGCTCCAACTATTTTTGGAAGTTGCTGAAGGATTTCAGAAAATTTCCATTGTCTCATTCTTATGTCATGTGAGTGCTTCCTTGAGAATCGATTCAATAGTATCTCCTTCTTTATGATATTTGTTTTCTTTTACCATGGGATCCCACTTGGGTTAGGAGAAACAATATTACCAAGTGAAACTAGCTTGAGAAATTCTCTATCCCTTGACCTTATTTAGGACATGCATCGAGAAACAACAAGGATCATACTAATATGATATCATTGATTTTTGTGATACAAGGAATGAAATCAAAGGAGGGAAGGGAAATGAAATACATTGAAAGAAATATAACAGAATCCACAACAATATGATGAAATCCTAACAAAAAATAGCTAAAATGGTGGCATATATCTCTAAATAGAGAGAGGTTTCAACTATGTGCATTCACAAAAATCTATTACAAGAAGCTAGAAAAATAGCCTTTTAACATAAACAAAGGACACTAGAGCTCCAAAACCCTATGCCTAGAGGATAAAATGCCAAAAATTTTGTGAGACCCCATGTGGGTAATTTGTGCATGAGTTTCCCATGACACAAATTTTGAATACAATGTATGCTTGTGGTGCATAGTAGCTCATTAAGAAGAACTATGTAAGGATTTCAAATTTCAATTGGGGCCAAGACATGCCATGGAAAATCTTTGCCCCCAAAATTGCCAAAAGACCATGATTTATGGCCTCAAAACATATTCAGAAGTTTGTGGCCTAAATAATCATAGAGGAACTATGAGGAAGATAATGAACCATTTAGATAGTGGAAGAGGTAGGTGGCCACCAATATCCACCTACATCGATTTATTCAACATATAATGTTGGTGGCTCTAAACTTTATTTAATCTCAATTAAGGGTACGAAGAGTAGGGGGTGTAAAGAGTGGTTATCAATATGTTATATAGGAAGAAAGAAGTAGTCATATGACTACTCAACTAGTAAAAACTTTTGAGTGATCATTTAAGGAAACATGGAATAAGTTGAGATATTGGCTTGGAAAAAATGGCTACTATATATTGAACATAAAAAAATATGCTAAGAAACTAAATTGTCAAAATTGACATTCCATAAAGTAGCTTTACTTTTCAGAAAAATAGAATTAATATTGCTATAAAGTATAGTTAATACCATCTAACAATGAAGTGGCATAGAGTATCTAACCCCACAACAATCACATGCTTGAAAAATGTTATAGGAAACTAAGAAAAATTGTACCAAGTGATATCATACAATTCAATATTTAGTCATGTAACATAATAATCAATGCACAAAGACCAAAATGTGTATATTAATTATATTCAAAGTAGGTATTTATTTTACATGAATGGGTCATATTGTCTACAAAATGTGTCTCATAACTACATAAATTAGAGGCCCATCTTATGGCATCTACTCGGTATCATGGCGGTCAACACAATAAATTAAGTTATGTGAGGAATGAATTCCACATATATACTCCAATTGAGGTAATTTTTTCTCCATTGGAATGATATCAATGTGTAGAGAAATGTTGAAAAGATGTTTTTTTCTTGCAAAATTTGGACCACAAATATCCATTTAATGCCTTCAATGGGCTTTGGAATGCTCTAGCTCGCAAATCACAAACCCAAGAATGGTATTTTAAATAGGCTCGATAAGACAATAGCTCCAATTTTTCTACCTAAAAAGTAGCAAAATAGATGAGAAAATATATATTGTTACATTTCAAATAAATGGAAGTGATATTAGCACATAATCATATTGAGGTGCCATAGCATGCCTTAATTTGTTATAGGGTATGTGAAATATGAAATAAATACTCATATAATATAAATAAAGTGAGCAACATGAATGAACATAACCTAAGGAATTAACCCAATATAAATCTACTACATTTCAATGAAAGAGAAAGGAGGCATGCAAAGATAAAAACTCTTGAGTATTAGAATAGTTGTGTCAAGTTCGATCTCAAATACATATCACCATAAAGCTTTATGGTATAGTACACAGTGTGGAACCTACTCAAAACTGGAACATTGTATTTTTAACCTACATGTTCTAGCCTTGCATAACATATTTATACAACAAAATGGTGCAAGGCCATTATTAATAAAATGGCTTTGAATTCACCAATGGAAGTAATAAAAATTTATACAATGAAAATATTCATCCATTGTTATTTGAATTAGTGTGTATGTGGTTAAATTTGAACATTGGGCTTATTGGGCACACTAGTGATTCCAACTACAACATCGCATTCATGCCCCCAAGGAATATGGAGGTATGGTCATATGAGTGTATGAGTGTTAATCCATCAATGTTACCACATAGTTGTTTTGTAAAAGAATAACTTGTGACAAATTGAAGATTAGAGTGGAGCCATGGTTAAAGACAATATGATGGGGAACAAAATTTAGTAACAAAATTTGTTATGAGATTCTATTTAGTCATGATTAAGGATGTTCCATTTCTATGCTAATTGAGATAGATATCAATAATATCCTTATATTACCTTCATCATAATTTGTAAGTATTCATGTGAATTAAGCTATGGAGGACTTAATGTCCATTCCATATTTACAGTAAGCATTTTCCAAAATGTTACACTTCCCTTTTTTTCAATTTCATATACAACTTTTCTTACAACCATTTCTCCTTTGGGCTCTTTACACTAGAATTTTTTGTAAACAAAGTTTATTTTAAAATATTTTGCATTAGTGGTTTCAAGTAGAAATGATTAATATTAGGTTTATCATTAATACATAATATTTTTATAATGATGCTTACTTAAATATTGCTAAATAATTAGATTCTATTTGTGTATGTTTTACTTGGCAACGAACTTTCTAGAAATATATGTGGTAGTTGGCAATTAAACAACCTACATTAAGTAGAAATGATTAATATTAATTTTATCATTAATACATAATAATTTTATAATGACGCTTAATTAAATATTGCTAAATAATTAGAGTTTATTTGTGTACGTTTTAATTTCCGAGGAACTTTCTAGAAATATAAGTGGTAGTTGGCTTTGAAACACCCTACATTTACATCTAAGGCTGCTCTACCATGAGTAAATACAAGTGAAGTGAAGCTAAATAGAGTGCTAATGAGAATATTTTTAGAATAATATCACCTTATTGTTTTTTGAAATGGAATTGTCAAAATTATTATAATTTTCTAACAATAATCAAAGTTACTAATGACTAACTAACTCTTGGAAAAAAGAAAGTATGGAGACTATGTGGTTTTGAATTGTTTTAAATGTTCTATTTTGCAAGTGAACATTCCATGTGTGTTAGATTCCATTAGTGTTAGTAATAGAAAATATTAAAAATGACTAACTAACAATTCAACATTAGATTCACCCATTAACAATAGTAAATATTATGAGAGGCTGATTAACACTTGGGCATTCCATTTAGCCGTTAAGGTTAGTAAATATCATGAACAACTAATTAATGGTTATGACAAGGAAAGCATTGTGCCATAAGTGGTTTTGAAATTTGAGATCTTTGTTTCAAAGCCACCTAGGTACTTAGCTTTCTCTCACTAGAACTTTTTCTAGCAACCACTAATTAGTTTTTAGTAATATTTACTACTCTTAATATTTAGTTTGATTTTTTTGAGAACCACTCCATAGCACTTCAAATGACTATTTTTTGCATTTTACCATTAGAAAATCTTGTCATTCTCTTCTAATACTTTATCTTTATGTGTTTGATGCTACATGGAGTCTCCACTCTAAATATCAAATGTTTCACATTGGCTCCTTCATGATCCAAATAATTATCATATGAATTTTAACATAAGAATCTTCTTAATACCATTATTTTTCCATTAACACCATCTTTTAGCTTGATTTGTCTCTTATGATGGGTGAAATATCCTATCTAAATGTCGGACTCTTCAAAACCACCACTTGCACTTGAAAAACTTTTTCAATGTCCATTACATGATTTTCATCATTACATCAGCTATCATTTCCCCAATAAAACCCTTATGAAAAAGTGAGATATAGTGTTAGGTTTAATTGCAAAACCCAATCTAGTCACCTCCCCAAAAAAAAATCTAGTTTACCTACAAAACTTGGGAAAATCTCTAACTCTAAACCATTTAAATTAACCCTAAAATCTATCACATCCAACCACATTAACAAAAAATAAGAGAATCTAGTCGGCCTAAACAACTTAGAGAGAAAATATTTAACTCTCAAGATTTTGAATCAAAGTAAAAAATTAACATTTTCAATAACTTATAATTACAAATTAAATTTTGATAAATAAAACTTTCTATCCATTTATTACATATAAATAAATATCACTGCTTGTAAATAAATCTGAATACTAATAATTAGATTATTCCACTTTATTTAAAAAAAAAAAAAAAACTTAATTGGCGCTCGTGAATTTACTGACTTTCTTTGCATTTACTAATTATTTCTCTAAATGATCATTCTACACAGTTGTAAACCACTCTTGTAAAACGTCTTGCGTGTCATTTCCACTTGTATATTTAACAATAATTCATTTGAAATTTGAACCAACGTTCTCGATAGTTGAAAACCGTTCTCGTTGTGGAGTAAAAGCATGTTACTCGATCCCGCTACATCCGCTGAATCGAGGGTGGTGGTCACTCCTCGCACGTACGAAGGTTGGCTCTGCGGGGCTGCACGCATGTATGCCGCACTAAACCTAATTTGTAGTGCAAGAAATATAACGCTTTCCATTGAACTAGTTACAGAAGTCGGATATAACGCGTGAGAAACAAGGTGGCGTATTAATATATCTGCGTAATATATCAATAATTTACTTGAAATTTGAATCATCCTTCTCGAGAGTTGAAACCACTCTGGTTGAGTAGTAAACGCATGTTGGTCGACCCCCCTACATGCGCCGAAATGAAATGGCGGTGGGCAATCCTCGCACGTACGAAGGTTGGAGCGTCGAAGGTTCGATATCTGAGAGTCAACCTCATTATAAATTGCCTTTGCAGCGCTGCATATATGACGCTCTAAAACCAAGTAAATAGCTTGTGCTGCAAGAACAGTCGGAGATAGCGCGGGAGGAATACTGCGGGAGGTAGGGTTAAGGTATATCTTCGTCCATTTCACTGTAAGCATTTATTAGGTTGTACTAATATCTTGGTGTTCTAATCTCTGGTAGGACATAACCCTGAGAGCTGCCCTCGGCGCGATTTCTTCACCTAGAATTTTGTTTTATTATCATATGTTAGGTCTCTGTACAAGAGAATTCTTTGTTAAACTTTGCAGTGCAACTCTTTTTCGCTTGGTATTTCTTGGTTAAATATCTTTGCTTGGTATTTCTATGCTGCAGTTCAACTTTCGTTCAAAAGCATCGTTGGGATTGGGGTATGTATCTGCTGCATTGCAACTTTCGTTCAAATGATCGCCGAGATTCTTTCATGCAGAGGTTTTAGCTTTCTTTATTGACTTGCGTGTTGTTATTAATCTTTGCTCATATTCGGGTGGGTTTTGCTAGGGTACAAGGATGAAGTTCAAGGCAGGTATGGAAATAGAGGCCCTCAGTGAGGAAGGTGCATGGTCTGAGGGCATTATAGTGTTGCGTAAGAGGGATTTCTGCCTCGTGCTGTTCGAAAGGCGAAATGGAGATCACCCTCTCCTGGAGGAAATAATGTACAGTCACTTAAGGCCACGCCCTCCACCTACCATCGTCAAGAAATGGGCGGTGGGTAATTTGGTGGAAGCCATTGAAAGTGATGGGTGGTGGAGGGCCGGTGTTGTGAGGCAGGTTCTACCTGCCCACCACTATTGTGTGGAGTTTGCTGATCAAACTAAACCTGATCATGTATTCCACCAGCAGGACATACGCGTAAGGCAGGACTGGGTGAATGGAAAATGGCATCTGCCATTGCCGTCGCCTTTACAGGTAACCACCTTCTTTCTGCTAACCCACTTCTGTGTCTATAGTGAATGTCAAGTGTAAAAGTTGTGTTTATATGGCGATACAGGTAAGCTTCTCTGTCCAGAGAGAAGTATGAAAGCTGTAATCTTAAATTCTTAATATGGTGATATCTGAGACTCTGGCCTATGTGGTTATTTTTCGGTAACTAATTCAGTGCAGCTTCTCTGATTCAATATATGCATAATATTTTTTTTCTAATTTGATAGGACAATATAGTTTCGCTAGTTTATCATAATTTTTAAACAATGTAAAACTGTGTATATAGTGAATAAAAGTTGCAATGTTATTGTGTTTATAGGGTGCTATTAGAGATTGTTTATAAATTTTTTGTATTTATCCATTTATGTCTCATTGGTATATCATTCTAAAATGTATATATACATATATATGGATATGGTGTATGCAGGATTTGGGGAATGGAAAATCCCATTTGCCTTTGCCATCACCCTCACAGGTACTGCCTTCTTTCTCTTATTATCTAACTCAATGATAGACACAGTGAGCCTGTATATGCATTGTGGTTTTCTATTATGGTTTTTTTTCAAGTTTTTTTTTATAATTTTTTTCTAAATTGAAAGTGAAATAAAAAATATAATATACATATGGTAGTAATTTAAAAAATAAATAAATATTTTTAAAATTTTTTAAGATTTGAAATATATATATATATAATTTTTAAAGGAAAAGACTTATATATTGATTTATATATTAACTTACATATTCATATAGTTGAATACATGCATTGTTGTCTTTGCATCATTTTTCCCTTTGAGGCTCTTGCTATAGAATTGTAGTTCAAAATAATTTGAAAAAATATATTTCCAAACCAAAACTGTTGCTTCATTCCAACTTTAATTCTTGACAAAAATGTAATTAACAAAATATTAGAAAAACAGATTTCCAAAACAAAATTGTTTCATTCCAACTTTAAGTCTTGAGAAAAATGGGATAACCTATACAAAAATTTCATCACTAAAAATATAGAAAAAAAGAATATAAGAATGAAAATATGGAAAAAGAAGAAGATAATAATGGAATGGGAGAGAGAGTTACAAAGTTCACTCCATAGATACTAGCTCTTCCTAGTTGTTCCCACTTGTTGTATTCTTGAAGCCTCACATAACCAAGGGGATTCAATGCTTCTTTACAAAGAGCCTATGCTTCCTCATCTAGTGTAAGTAGTATATGATGGTAAGAGATCATAAGCCACCTCCTACATGTTTTGTAGAAACTTATCAAAATCAATATTTTGGACTATAGCCCTCCTCTTGTCCTAGTCTAGGACCCTCTTAGAATCACCTAGTACATTTAATCTAGTGGTATTTTTCTTTTTGGATATTTCAAAGAGAAACCATAGCCCAATGAATTATTTCTTATTATTGTTCCCTTGCAAGTCCAATAATGATACCTCATCAAATGTATTTGATTTATATGTAGGACTAGGGGAACAACTAAGCTAAGGAAATGTCTGGCTGGCTTCATCTATGTAGCCCCAAGGAATGTGAATCCAACTATGGCATGTGTTGCAACTATTGTGGAGTTGATTTTTGTTCACATCTATATTTGTTTGCGTAGGAGATGGATATCCTTTGTTGGAACTCAATGGAATTGTCAACATTCTAGATATTGTCAACCAGAATATAAGGTAGGCCTTTTCCCCAAAAGGATCGAAAGTATTTGTGTAAGATCCATTGTCTAAAGAAATCTACAAGTGTTGATGAAGGGTGTCTAGCTTTAGGGCTATGTTGTGACATAATTGTTGCCAGAGAATGAGTGAGCATACCCTCATCACATATGAACATTTTACAAATATTTCCTTACAAAGTGGGTATGTGCTAGGTCCCATCCATCCACTAGAGGAGATGACCTCTCAGAAGCCAACTATATGATTGGATTGCAACTAATACAACTTTAATTCTTGACAAAAATGGGATAACCTATAGAAAACTATCATCAATAAAAATATAGAAAAAAGAAGATATCAATGGAAATATAGAAAAATGAAGATAATAATGAGATGATAGAGAGAGTTACAAACTTCTCTCCATAGATACTATCTCTTTCTACTTGTTCCCATTTGTTGTATTTTATAGGTAGACATAATCTATGGGCTACAATGCTTCTTTGGAAAGAGCATATGCTTCCTCCTTTAGCTCCACTAGTATATGATGGTAAGAAACCCACTTATCTCTTGGTGCCCTGTAGAAACTTATAAAAACTCATATTGTAGCAGTCCAGTCTAGCATAACTTGGAATCACCTAGTACAATTAGTCTAGTGATATTTTTCTTTCTGGACAGACTTGGAATCACCTATTACATTTAGTATAGTGATACTTTTCTTTTGGATATTTCAATTAGGAGAAACCATAGGATAACTAATTTTTCCTTATTTTTAGTTCCTTTCAAGTCTAATAACAATATTCAGACTACCCCAACAAGGAAGCTAAGGAAATTTCCTTAGCTAGTTTCATCTATGTAACCCCACTCAGCCTTCAACATGTGTTGCAACTATAGTGGAGTTGATTTATGTTCAGTGTTGTATTAATTTACCTAGGATATGTTTTTTCTAGTGAAGAACTAAGAGGCATTTCCTTTTTTTGGAAAATAATGGAATTGGGAGCATTCCATATATTATCAACCAGAATACAATAAGGTTGGAAATGGATTGAACATATTTTCCTAAGACCCAAAGTGTTGATGAAGCCCATCAAGCTTTAGGGATATGTTGTGATAGACTGTGTGAGTATACCCTCATCACCTGAAAATTTTACAAGGATATGTTGCGGTGAGTTGCAAAGCTGGCATCCCCTAGGTCCAATCCATTGCTAAAGGATATGACATCCCATGTCAAAAATTTATTATTCAGTTCTAGCCAAGTAGATACCTTTCATTTGAGAGAGATATTAACCATCCAAAGATACTTCCACCAACATGAATTTTTACCTTCAAAGTTGTCCTTTACCCATCCCTCATAACCTAGCTTAGGTGTGAGCTAGCTTGTTTTGTGGGCTAGGAAAGCTTATAATCACAGTCTGGGATTATAAATCTTAGGTAAGTATTTATATATACCATCCCATTTCATAAGCTTTTTCTCATTAGGGTCTAGCTAATTTCCATACAATAGAAGCCATAACTTGTGGAGACTACCCTTTAACATGTTATAAATAAAGAATGACCTATGATAAATAAAGTGGGTAGGGACAAAGACACAACCATTTCTAGGGCCAAAACATAGACAGTCAAATGCAAATTTGTGAATACTTGTCCACTTTAAGAGCCATCCATTTCCCATCATTGTAGAGGAAGCCAAAATAGCCTTCCACATATTGAAACCTTTACATGATTTCTTAGGCAATGTAATCAATTTATATTGGTTAGGTCAAGGAAGTATTTATGGATTGAAATAGCTATATATTGTCTCTATATTCCATGTTCCAAAGAGCATACTGAAAAGCATTAGTAAATTAAGCTTCAAATTTTCTTAGATAGGATCAAGATCCAAACTAGGAGTTGTTGTAGCAAAATCAGTTCATAAAGAACTAAGAGGACAGGATTTGAAAACCATATTTTTATTTGCAAAGACTTGAGCTAGTAGGAATCTATGGAGCAAAGTTAAGGGGACATGGTGAGTTTAAGCATTCATGTATATGGAATTTTGTGTTCATATATATATATATATGAATTTTAAGTTTTGAGTTTTTCCTTTTCCTTTTTCTATTCTGTGTTGGCTTTTCAAAGTAATAGTTTAATTCTATATTTATATTGGGAATTTAAAATGAATAATGGAACTTTTATGTCTATTTCTTTTTGTTCGTATTAAGCATTGTGAGCTAGTGAGAACTAAAGACTATTATTGCTGTAAATTGAGAAATTACATATGTTAACTATTATATTCCTTACCTACTATTCTATTATGAGGGTTTCTTGAATTTCATAAAGTATATATTTCTTGAGAAAGTGTTAATTTCAAAATTGTATCATAAGTTATTGATTGTTTTTGCAATTTAATAACTGATATCTACATGAACCTATTTTTGTAGGAGACAAGACATTATATTGCCTCAGTACATGAAATGGAAGTGTATGCATATAGGCGTGTGTTATTGGCCTTTCATGCTCGAAAAACATTGAGTTGGAAAACAGAGCCCTTATTAACTAATTTACGGATTCAATTACATATTACTAATGAAGAATACTTGCTTGAGTTACACAGGCTCATGAAAACTTAAATATGGACCACCTCATAACATTGATGGCACTTATAGATTCTCTTAGGAGAGTTAACTAATAGCCAATATAGATTTTGATTGAACAATGATTTTGTTGGGACATTGTTTTTTAAACTTACTGAAGCATATTGTGACATGCACATTTTATTTTGTATATTTTTGTTCCTAAATAAATGATCTACATCCAGAAACACTAAATGTGTTTCTTTGCATATGATTTCATATTTTTAAAAGTGGTGATGGTTATCCATACTTAACATCTCTCAAAATTTTATGCAATGTGATCTTTCTAGTTCATGTCATGGTTTAAGCATTGTTAGCCATTTCACTTTTTTTTTGGTTTCATATTATTGAAATGGGTAGAAAATAAAATTAGGATGTTCTTCTCCATGTATTAGACAAGTATGTAGATTTTAATTATTTAAACATGATATACTCTAGGTTATGATGATTCATTATATCCATTTCATTATTTGCTTTAGTAAATCATGTAGCAATGCTAGGTAATTTACAACAAGGATCTAATTAAGTAGATTTTTCTCATCCATGTACCTATAAAATGAATATTTTATTTCTATAGTTTATTGAAAATACTATAGAATACCTACAAACTTCTCTTTATCCTACCTATGTGTGCACTGAACAATCCTTTTAGAACCTATTGATACTCTAGGTTATGATGATTCATTATAGCAAATTGATTATTTGTTTTAGTATATCATGTAGTAATGATGGGTAATTTACAATAAGGATCTAGTTACACAGATTTTTGCTTGATGTATCTACAAAATGATTATTCTCTTTATATAAACTATCTAAAAAGACTCTAAAATTCTTACAAACTTATTCACCCTCTTTATCCTACCTATGCATGCCCTCCAAAAATAGTTTGAGAACCTATTGGGTTTATAAAATGCCATCCATTTAATGAAAATGCTACTTTTCTCATAACCTACTATAATTAGTGGATGGTGAAGAAGTTGGTAAAATCCAATCATATTTTGACTATTATTCCATTTCCCCAACTAGCACTTTGTAATGTTTGCATATGTTCATAATGGATAATTTTCCAAGCCCTTTTGAAAACAAACAATCTTAGTCCTTTTAGTGTTACATAACTTGTGATCAAATTACACAAGAAAGTGACTCTATGGTGGGACATGTAGAGTTCTTGCCCAATAATAATTGAGGATGTATGAACGTATTCATGGAAAGATGGAGTGAATGACCAACTATATACATACATTTTTATTCTAATGATTTTCATAACAAGTTAGATGATTCTTTTGATGATTTTTTATCCCAAGTTATATGATTGTTTTGATAGCAATGAATATGTATTTAAATGTTTTTAGATCATTCATAGCATGATTCTTTCATAACTAGTGAAGATGCCTTATAATTCCAATGAGTTTAGTGATTACTCTACTTCTATTCTTGAGTTGTTTTTATGGCTACTTAATGTATGAATACTTTTACTTTTCCATGAGATGATTATTCATATTGAATATCTCTTTTTATTTGTTTTGATGGCTGTGTAGAGTCATTTGCATTTATCATTGTCTTGAAATTTCTCTAGATTATCAATCAGATACACTAAGGCCCTAAAGGGATTGAACTTATTTCCCTAAGAGCCAAAGTGTTGATGAATTCCATCTATCTTTAGGACTATGTGTGAGTATACCCTCATCACATGAAAATTTTACAAGCACATATTGCACTCTTTGGCTGAGTTACAAAGTGGGCATCTCCTAGGTCGAATACATTGTTATAGGATATGACCTCCCATGTCAACAATTTATTATTCAGTTCTATCCAAGTAGATATTTTTCATTTGATAAGGATATTAACCTTCCAAATATATTTCCACCACCATGACTTTCAAAGTGGTCCTCTACCCATCCCTTGTAACCTAGCTTAAGTGTGAGCTAGCTTGTTTTGTGAACTATTTCTGCAATTTAATAAGGGATATCTACTTGAACATCTTTTATAGGAAGCAAGATCAACTAACTGCATTGAGTCATTACATGAAATGGAAGTGTATGCATATAGGCTTGTGTTATTGGCCTTTCATTCTCTAAAAACATTTAGCTTGAAAAGAGAGTCTTTATTAATTGATTTAAGGATTGAATTACGTGTTACCAATGATGAACACTTGCTTGAGCTAGATACAATGAGTAAAAATTAAATGTAGAATACCTCATAGCATTTATGGCACTTATATATTCTCTTAGGAGAGTTAGCTAATAACCACTATATATTTTGATTAAATAATGATTTTGGACATTGTTTTTTAAACTAGCTGAAGTATATTGTGACATTCACATTTTATTTTGTATATTTTTGTTCCTAAAGCAATGATCTCCATCCATACACACTAGATGTATTTCTTTGCATATGATATTATCTTTTCAAAATAGGTGATCATTATCTATACTTAACACCTATCAACATTTTATGTAATGTGATCCTTCTAGTTCATGTCATGGTTTTGTTATCCATTTCACTTTAAATATTTTTTTTTGATTTCATATTCATTAAAAATATTAGAAACTAAAAATAGGATGTTCTTCTCCATGTATTATACAAGTATGTAGGCTTTAATAATTTAAACATGATATACTCTAGGTTATGATGATTCATTATAACCATTTGATTATTTGTTTTTGTAAACCATGTAGTGATGCTAGGTAATTTACAATAAAGATCTAATTACATTTATTTTTCTAGTTGATGTATCTCTATCATTATTATTTTCTTTATATAAACTATCTAAAAAACACTCTAGAATTCCTACAAACCTATTAGCCCCTACCAGTGCATGAACTCCAATAATAGTTTTAGAACCTATTGGGTTTATAAAATCCCATCCATTTAACTAAAATTCTACTTTTAGCACAACCTACTATATTTGGTGGATGGTAATGAAGTTAACACAATCCAATCATATTTTTACTAGTATTCCATTTCCCCAACTCTCCCTTTATAATGTTTGCATATGTTCATAATGGAGAATTTTCCAAGCCCTTTTGGAAACAAGCCATGCTAGTCCTTTTAGTGTTACATAAATTGTGATCACATTAGACAAGAAAGTAACTCAATGGTGAGACCCACATATTTCTTTCTCAAATATTTGAGGATGTGTGGAATGTATTGGTGGAAAGATGGAGTGAATGGCCAACTGTATACATACATTTTTATTTTAATGATTTTCATAAAAAGTTAGATGATCCTTTTGATGATTTTTTTATCACAAGTTACATGATCATTTTGATAGTAATGAATATGTATTTAAACTTTCTGATCACTCATTGCATGATGCTTTCATAACTTGTGAAGATTCTTTACAATGCCAATGCATTTAGTGCTTACTCTATTTCTATTCTTAAGTTGTTTGTATGGATACTTAATGTATGAATCCTTGTACTTTTCCATGCGATGATTATTCATATTGAATAGTTCTTTTGCATTGTTCTAATGGTTCTCTATAGTCATTCTCACTTATAATTGTCTTAACATTAGGTTTGGAATAAGAAATGCATACCTTATAATAAGAGTCATGTAATTTATATTCTACAATCTTTAAGAGATGTTATCTTGCTAGCTTTAGTGAAACCATCTTTCTAGCTAGTATCCCCATTACAACATCACATTTTTATGATTTCATTAAAAACACCTTCAAAAACTAACACATTTTAGGAATATTTCTAGATACTCACATTTTTCCACTACACATAAACACGTCAAATTTTTTATGATTTCATTAAAAACACCTTTACAAATTAACACATGTTAGGAACAATTCTAAATACTAGCTTTTTTTCCCACTTCACATGAACACACAACCATAATGATTGTTGCATGTTGATGACACATAATTTTGTTAATAAAAATATCCATTCTATTGACATGATTATTGTAGAATTAGGCCATGGCCATATATCAGATTAGTCTTAACCTTAATCAATTTCTTACAATACAGTCATATGTTCATCCACCTATGGCTTCAAAAACATGGATGGTAATTCTATTGATTATATCACCACCACCTAGCAAATTATGAAGCTACCAAAACTTGGTTATCGTAATATTTCTCTTATGTATTGGGAATTTGTGTATATAATCTAAGAGCAAAGCTAAGCATGAATTATGATAGTGGTAAATTCAAAATTAAAATCAAGGTCAAAAAATCGTTACTATTGGCATGTTCTCCTAAGGTGTGGGGTCATACCTCCACTTATTTATCATCTAAACTCGAACTCGTGATTATTTAATGCAATGACTTGTAAATCATAGTAAAACTATAAATTATATTATACTCGTTACTTTATGTTTGTTATAAATAATGAATATATACACAATTAAAGTATAGAAAACAAGATTTACATAGAGAGAAGTCTAGATATGAAAGTGAAAAAGCCTTACGGGTATGAAAAAGTTCATCTTCCAACTCCACCTAGCATGATAATGTAGAAAATGTAAATTTGTATGAAAAAATGTTAAGAAGATTGTTCTAAAACTTTAGATAATGATGAATTTTGCAAATACACATGTTGAAATGAACAATGAGAGTATGTGTCTAATTTTTTATTATTTTCAAGATATATGTTCACTTTACAAATTTTAACTTTTAATAGTATTTAAAAAATTAATTTAATAGTATTTAAAAAATTATACTAATATTTTTTTGTTGATCAATTAAACTAACACATTATTGATGGTGGAACATGGAGGGGTCTCCTTGATATGAAGTCTTAATTAGGCCTTACATTGTTTGGTATAGGAGCCCCATAGATATATTAGGCCTAACCACCATTTCCATAGATCGTAAAAGTGGATCCAGCCAACATATAAGATCTTCCCAATCTGAAGAACCAATTAGACCTCACATTGTTTGGTATAGGATCTCCTTCTATAGAAATGGCTCAATTGCCATTGTTTTCATAGGTTTTCCTTGGTTGTAGTAGTTAGCATAAGAGAGAAATATACATGTACTTTTGAATGAGAAATATGTCTTGTGAAATTTTCAGTTGCAAAATGTATCAATGTTCTTTCACTTGAAGGAAACAAAAGTGAGTGTTTAGGAGGAAAGTAATAGTACTATTCTAGTAAAGGCACACACATATACACATGAAAGAATATTTAATCAACTAGAAAAATAATTCACATAAAAGTAACGATCATTAAAACATTTACAACACACATTTAATTAGATAAGAACCAAATCCAATTAGATAGTTTAATTTCTTTAGCACATAATAACTCCAACATATAATGCAAACATTCAAATAATAGTCTTACAACATTTATGATATATGCATGAAATTGTATTTGTGAGATTGGACAAGTCAACTTGAAAATTCCCTCACATTAATAATGTGGTTTCTTTTATAACAATAGGAATGACCTTTCATATCCCAAGGAATATTGAACTTCCATTATGACTCTTATACTTATAATGTGACCTTTATACTAATACATAAAGTTGGGCTTCTCCGTCTCACTCTTTTGTCCATATGTGACTCATGGAATTCCACATATTTACATTTACAATATTTTCAAAAATTACATCATCATCATTATGTGACGACAACATGAGCAGTCATTTACATTGATGACTTGGACTCATGTTTATTTGTACATAAAGTTCTTTGGTAAATGATGAAACTATCAATCTCTGTTCAAAACTTCTAATATATCTTGCATTGTGATTTCCCTCTACCCTCTAAAGGTTCTTGATAGACTATGGAGTCTTCATGAGTTAGTGTGGTCATCATAATCCAATGTTCTTACAAATGTCACAACATGGGCTTCTTGTCATGAAAGTTATTTCTTGGGAAACTTCTCTTGAAAAATCTCCTCCAACATATTTTCGATGCTTTATTTAATAACTGCAAGTATAGATCACTCATGGCAAGCAAACACCAACCCAAAAATGTCCTATTACATCATGCTTCATGCAAACCTTTTGACTATGGATCAACAATGTGCAAGGGGTAGAGAGAGACATACCTTCTAGGCATAGGTAGAAATTTCAAGAGATAGGGGGGGATTCAATGATCTTTGATATTGCACAGAGGTGTCCTCTGGAGGAGAAGGAGGCCTCATTGAGGGTGTAGGGTGAAATTCCAAGGTACAATGCAACATAAATGTTCACTAAGGATGTGTTGTGCACTTGGAGGGAGATTCAGGGAAAAAAGGAGGGCATAAGGTGCACTTGCAAGGCACAAGGGGGATAATTTATACCCACTAGGAGTGTGCAATGCACTCAACTTGGAGATAGAGGCAAGGCTAGCTTAGTGAGGGAAGACAAGTAGGGTCTCTTGACTCAGAGTGTGTTGTGCTCATGGGAGGAAGGGAGAACCCTCTTCGTGGATGTATAGCACAATTCCAACTAACAAGGACGGTCTCCACAAAGCATTAGGAGTGCATAGTGCACTCTCTCTAGCCTAGATGATAGGATTGCAAAGTAGAAACAATGTCTATGTCTTAAAGGGAAAAATATCCAAAAACACAATGAGTTAGGATTAAAAATCAAGGACAAAAAATCTCAATTCATCAATAAAACTTAGACATGACCCAAAACTAATAAATATAAATCAAAATGATAGTTGATAAACATAAGTGTGGTTTTGTTGCTAAAAAGTGTACTATGACTCTAAAGTTGTTCTTGATGATCCGAAGACACTTAGGGAGGAAAGTGGACACTTGAAACATGTATAGAAACATAAAATTAAACTTTAAAACCAAAAGAAACATTTCACATTATAGAGGTTAGGATCCAAAATTTGAATATAGGAAAAATTTGGAGGGTGTTGTAGAAGCAACAACACTTGGTGAAATTTAGCTTCACTGTATAGGGACAAATTTCAATGAAGAGTTATCCCTTTAGGATGTATTGATTCACCAAAATTTTACTTTGGATTTCCCACTTAACCGAGCCATGGATGTAGTACCCCCATTCCCTTTCTTGGTTAAACACATCAATAAGACCTGCCATTTCACAATTGTTTTGATTAAGGAGAATGATAATATAGTTGCATGTTAAAGATGATCAAATTCTTGGCTTTCATCCTCAATGTTTCTCTACTTCCTATAGGCTTATTTAGTACCATGATGAAGTCAATTCAGGAAGACAAGCATTGCTTCACTGGCAACAAGGCTATTCAATACCTTCCTGAAGTTACTTGCTTCACCTCCCTCTGTAGGAAGCCTTTCTCTTCTTCACTCTTATTTATTTTATTTATATAAATATCGTTAAACATTTATTATTTCATGGGGTCTAAGAGGGATGCTGACTTATTGAGTGAAGAAGAGGTTTTTCCTTTAGAGACAGTTATATGTACCCTTGATATTGATTTTCTGATTGTTGGTTTTCACCTTTACCAAGACATAAAACATTCAATCCAATATCAGATAAAGAAGCTGCTCAAATAAAGAGATAGAAAGAGAGGTGTTGAGTTAGTTGTAAGGCTCAACCAATCCATCTCACACCATCTACAAACTACTTAAATGACAAAGTCAATATGTGCATTAGATTCATTTTAAAATAAGGAAAGAACCTCGCATCAAGGATTTAAATTAAAATACTTTCTCAGTCTCCTTTACATTGCAAACCAAGGCCTCGAAATCCTGTCAACCACTAGGGAATGACCCCAAAAACTTAATCTAACAACATGCGAGTGTGAAAAAAAATGGAATTGCTAGGTAGGTTTGGAGCCAAAACTTTTCTTATATATATCTTTTTCCATTACAAACTAAACTCAAAACAAAACAAATGAATACATAAATAGTTTTCTATTGATGGAATTTTTGTGCAACCATAGTCCAAACAAAGAAGTTGAGATATGGTGCATGAGGAACTAAAAAATATTCATTTTCTTCCAATCTAGAAATGATTTGGAAATGTGGAAAAAAATGTTTTTTAAACAACTTTGCCTCAAAGAACCCTTCATATCTTCCAAAACGTAGTGAATTATAGAAAATGGCGTGTGACTTACTTAATTTCCTAATCTAATTTAATTTCCTAATCTAATTTCCTAACCGGGAGAAAAACCCATGTCCCAAAATTTTAAGATTTTCCTTCATATGCACCCCAATTAAGGAGGAAGTTGGCAGTTTGAAAACTTTGTAAATTTAGGGATGAATTATTAATTATTTTCTAAAAATCAATCTGTATGATCTTGGTGAATTCTAACTCATGTGGGAGCATGAAACCATCATTATATACATAAATCATTCACGGTTTTCTCAAGTAAGTACACTAATAGGTCAAGCCCCAAACTGGTGTAGGAACTGTACTTAGTGTAGAAATTGAACTAGCTACAATTTTGTTGAGGGAACTTAACCTCACATAATCATGAATAATTCATCCATTAAATAGGTCCATGTGGAGATCCCTATACCCATCAATCACACTTATGAACTCATCTTTTCATTAGAGGAGCTTGTGCATGAAGTCAACTAGATGAAGTTTGGTTGAGCACACTTGAGCTCACATAATTGTGTATAATTAATCCATTAAATAAGTCCACGTGATTATCCTTATACCCATGAATCACTCGTATGACCTCCTCTTTTGATTGCAGGACCGGTTGTAGGATATTTGCTACCTATGCACAATTAACCCTTCATTAATGAAAATTTCTTATAATTCCTATTGAAACAAAGTAAATATGATAAATAATAGACATTTACCTTATCATGCCTGAATTTAAGTTAAATAACCCAAGAATGCACAAAATGATGATAGTAGTAACCATAAAATACAAGCAAAATCATGAGGGATTTTAAAGTGAAAAGTTGTATAAAGGTAGAAAAAATGGAAACCTAACATACCTCCATACTAGTCATATTGTATGTCCTCATGCAAGAAAAACCTTTGAAAAAATATCTAGACTTGTGAACCTATAGTTTTTCCTATTATAGTCTTGTTGCATTGACCAAAATATCCTTAAACTACAGGGTTAATTGAATGAGGGAATGTAGGTAAGTGTCATAGATGTCAACTTTCTTCACATTAATAAGATAATAAAGACCTATGACCAAAGATTAAATGATGTCAATAATAATATTTATTAGTTTCCAAAAGAATAAATAATGTGAGGTTGCCATAGGAATGCTAAGAATGTTGTTATTGCAAGAATAAAGAGTCATCATGAAATAACCAACCATCAAAATTTCCACAAAGCATATCATGATAAACTTTATTCATTATTTCTTCACTTTAATATCCTTATTAAAAATAAAATTGATATAATTTTAAAGCCATGGCATTAAATATGGATGGAAATAAAGAAATATGAAAAAATGATAGCTTCCGAGGATGACCATCTTACCATTATCCAAGTATATAACTAAAACTCCTCTTGTTCAGGAAAGTGAATCATATGCACTAAGGGTCCCATGCCCATGAAAAATTTTGTATTTCCAATATAAAGAAAAAATGCCTAAAATATCATAGAGCCATTCTCTAAGTTATGTAAAGTGCACTTCTTAGCTTCAATTTTAACAATAATTTCTCCAAAATCTGACCCAGAGGTTTTTTAGTTTTAGGTGTTCAAATGTGTGTTTTCCATCTATGTTACAAGACATAGCCCCACTACCAAGAATCTTGTTTAACCCTGACGAGTTTTCCATGGTACCAAACAAGCATAGCCGCATTGCAAGTAGGCCTATTAAGCACCCTCATGGGTTTGCTTGTACTTCCTCATACTTCCTATATATCATTTGAAATATTTCAAATAATGTATACTATTTATTGATATCTTTTATAGCGCAAGGAAGGTGGGTGGTATGAGAGTATGCTATATTTACCAAGAACGTAATTAACTATTTATTTATTCCATGTGAAACATAATCCATAATAATCCTAAATATCAACTATTCAATGTATAATAAGCATCTCAGATAATGAATGAAATATTCCTCAAGTTAATCATGTTAGGGCTCTCTTGAAAGTCCATTTAGAGTTTTATAGGAGTGGCCCACCGTAGGAGGCTTTTCAACAATAACTTCTAAGAGAATTTTGAATTTTTTTTTGTATAGTAGCTTCTTTAAGTGACTAGGTCAGGATTATTATTTTGGGCTTATGAATGGAAATTGTGATGAAAATTCCCCTTGACTGACCCAATAGATGATCACAGGAATGTGAAATGGAGAAAAACTAGTTAATTATCAATCAAAGTTAGTTCACAAAATATGATGCCTTAGAAGTCAATAACAACTAACAAGACTTGGTGTAGAAGTCCTCAATAGAAGTTTCAATAGTTGTTCCTCGAGGAATTTAAGTTTCAAGAGCATTGTTGTAACTATCTTATTTTAAAAGGAATTTTTATTTGTCACTCTTAAATTTAGTTAAAAATGGCATGTTCTATGCTTTGCACAATTACTTCAATGTTCCTTTAATGTGTTGTAGCTCTTGCAACAACACCTCCAAAAATCCACGTAACCATTAAAATTTGGAGTTCCTACATCAAGCGTAAGCTTTGACCTCGCCAGGTCCTACCCAAAGGTTCGTCGTTGTCAGTAAACTTGAAGAGAAATCCAAGTTTTTGTCTAAGTTAAGCCAAGTCGCCAATTCATGCCTTGATAGAATGGGTCGCATAGTTGGAATGCACCTATCGCCTATAATTGTGACCATGGAAAGCACTGCAACCATGACAACTCACGGCTCACAAGGTCACATAGTCGCACCTCTACGCACTCAACTATCGTACAACCCAGCAACCTTGCCACCTTTTGAGTTGCAAAGTCGCAAAGTTTCCTTAATTATCATCAGTCACTTGTTCGACTATGCAACTCCGTGACTCGCAAGGTCGCATCGCCTATTCACACCTTCCAACGCGGCCTCACAACTTGTGAGTCACAAGGTCGCAATAGTCACACTCCCGACCATCATGACCTCCACATGTGTGATTATTTTATAAATAGGACGGCACCCAGTCGCATTTTTCAAGGCTCTCTTGGTCACCCTAAAAGTCAGAAACCCCTCCGACCTGAATTCGTGCGTGTGACTGACTCCAGTAAGTAATGGTCCTCCCTCCTGCAATGATTATTTTCTTCCAAATCTCACTAATTGCACCTCCTGACCTTTGACTTACCTCTCACCCTAGAGTTTATCCTTCTACTTAGATTTCCTTTCTCTTTCATTCTTCATAGGTTTCCCTAGCCCTTTCCCCGTTCCTCCACTTAGAGTTTCAGGTTTTCCTTGCATTTGATCCCCTTGTTGGATCAAGACGCCAAAGATCCATCCTTATGAATGTGACCCTAGTCTCCCAAAACCATTCAGGGCCTACTTTGAGCTGTTCTGAGCCATTGTCTCACACCCCACGGCCACGATACCCTTCCCTTCGTGACTTCGTGACTCCTCATTCCCGTAGCCTCCTACCGTTTCTAACTTGCAACGACAAACCACCATGTAATATGCGACCAAATTTTGCACATCGTGACCTTATAGTAGCTCCCAACCTTTGACCTCAATTGCACACTTGCATTCTTAACATTAGATACTGTGGGACTCACTCATCCCCATGACCTTCCTTTCACTAGCTAGGTTTCCTTTTATTTTTCCAATTTATTGTCATGCCTTCTCCCTCATTGTGGGATTGCATTTTTGATGTACCAGGCGATGTTGAGCTCAAGTGCATGTCCATTTCTTCTTTTGAAGAGGAGATGGGTCACCCAACTACTAAAACAGCTCAAGGCACCTTGAGAAGTGGGGTATGGGAAGCCGATTTGGACGAACAACCACCTATCTTTACAGACATGGCTTGCAACATAAATAAAACCACCAAGCTCTCTTGGTATGAGATATACGAGGAATTTTATAAAAGGGATATCCCAGAAACACACGAGGACTTCCAAGTATATATCAACATCAAAAGGCCAAGATTACATAAAGTAGCTGCTCATCCACCAGTATTCCCGTGCACTGAAACCATCAAATGGATCTTGTAGTGTACAAGCACAGATGACTAGATGATCAAGGGTCATGATGGAGCACCTATAGCCACCATTGCTTCAACAAGCATCAACGCCTACTACAAATTTCCTGAGAAACAACAGATTTTTAACATCAAGTGGCTTGTTGGATTCACCATCCCAACGAAAGACATCTTAAGGGATTGGTGGCAAGAACCTGCGAAGTCCCAGGTCAGGACAAACCAGGCCTACAAGACAAAAGGGCTACATAGAGTATATCAGTTAATCACTGCAATGATGTGCCAGCTATATGGTAAGGAAGACTATGATGTGTTTTTTGGCATGTGGGTTCCACTCATGTATGTTGTGGCCACTTAGGGAATTATTTTTAATTGGGCAAGCATCCTATCATCATCCTTGAGGAAAAACATAGCTGCCACCTAAATCCCACCTCTCGAGCAACATCCAAAATTATATATGTCTTCATACCTCCTTGATGTTGTCTATTCGAGGTGCCACTTCAGGCATTGGAGCTACAATTGGGACACATCAGTAGCCCAACCCATCCATTGCCACTACAAATTATTTTGGGACACAACTTATAGAAGCATGTTGGATGTAATATCTGAAACATTTATCATCCCATTATACCAACTACTATTTAGGGAAGAACCACCTTGCATTTCATAGAGAGCCATGAGGACCGTGGTTAAAGTAGCTCATTGGTTCCCCATCGATGAAGGAACGATCATTAGGGTGTTTCATACTCATAAAGCTCCTCATGCTCTGCCCATGTTCATCACAGATAGGACACTCTAATGAGAGGTTTGTTACCAGATGAGACAGGGTTTCTCGAAGGTTTTCAACAAAGGCAAGAAGAAAGCTTGGCTACCTTTCCCTCTCACTGTTGGGGTGTACATAGTAGAAAACTTCAAACAAGTAGAAGTGGAAGCTGAAGAACTAGAGGGGAGCCATTTTGTGACCCTGAATTTTAGAACATATGACCCTGAGAAAGTCTTAACTGTCCACTGTAAGAAGGTGAAATTCAGTTGGTCTTACGCCCACACTAGGAAGGATCTTGAGGACGGGATTAGGAACTGGTATACATCGACAAGGGAGATTCATAGACATATTGCTTGAGAGAACTGTTGTCCTTGTAGTCAATACAAGAGTTAATTGTACATTTTCACTATTGAATTCTTCAAATATACATGTGTTTGTGCCATCAGTATTTTTCTCACTTGACGGATCGAATGTTCCTAGAAGCTATTTGATGTGCAATCTCCCCACATGTTGTTTCGTACTCCAAATATGGTTTTTCTACGTTAGAATGGAATTTGGTTTACTCATTCTATACTCATGCCACTGAACTATTTCTTTAGGTATTAGTATGATCTATTTTTTAATTGCATAGTTATGTATGTTGATAAATGGTTGATTGTTGTAAACAGATTTTGGCAATCATTAAGCATTATTTTTCTAGTATGCACAAGTCTTATAGAAAGTCCTGCTAATAGTAAATTTATGTGAGGTTGTGTCATTTACATTTTTCTATTCATGGTATATATATGGTACAATATATTTGTCAATTATTCCCTTGTGTTAAGTAAAGCTCATACGTTCTACTAGGTTTATATTAAACCTCCATCTAAAGCTAGTGTAGGAATTTACAGGGTAAGTTCCTCAGACAGAACACCAAAAGGACACCGATCACAAACAGATCACAGATCAATACACCAGTATTTTGACGTGGTTAAAACCCTCAGAGAGGGAAACAGTCCACGGCCTGCGCCAACGTGGCTACTACAGGCAATTTATTAATAAAAGAATGAAAATTTACATAAGCTTCTCTCATGCACGGTTAACCTACAAATTACCCTCCATGCGCTTTAAATAGAATTCATGGACCAATCGGGTGTCCAGCCACGGATCAAGTGTCGGTAATACCGAGGAGAGAATGAACCGTCGGATCACTACATATCGTGACCGTCGGATTGTAAGTTACAAAATGTACAACGGTAAAGAAACACACTTTACCTAACTCTGTACTAGACCAAGTTGAACTTAACTATTTCCTATGTGTCGGAATATCCTAACATCCCCCCTTAAGAACAACTTGGGATAGGATTGAAGGATTTACAAATATGACACAATAGGAGAAGGAAGGAGGCACTAGAGCCTATCCCCTCTTAGTGACAACTTCCTGAACTCCAACCATAAATCGAAGTTTAGTAAACTTCGCCTCTGTGAGAGCCTTTGTAAAGATGTCTGCAACTTGATCATCTGTTGAACAATATTGCAATTCAAGAACATGGTCATGAATGAGCTTTCTGATGAAGTGCATGTGTAGTTCAATGTGTTTGCTGCGCTGATGCTGAACTGGATCTTTGCAAAGCTTAATGGCACTTTGATTATCACACCAAAGTGTAGTCGGATGCTGCTGCTCAAAGCCAAAGTCTGATAGGATCTGACGAAGCCACAAGGCTTCCTTACTAGCTTCCACGCCACCACGATACTCATCTTTTGCTGACGAAAGAGAAATGGTAGCCTGTTTCTTACAAGCCCATGTAATAGGTCCTGAACCAAGAGTGAAGACATAACCGGCAGTAGACTTCCGATCATCAGGGTCACCAGCCCAATCAGAATCAGTGAAACCAACTAATAGAGGAGCTGCTTTGGCACTGTAATGAATCCCAAACTGTACTGTACCTCGAACATAACGAAGTATTCTTTTAGCTGCTTTCCAATGACTTTCACGGGGGTTTTGCATAAAACGAGCAACAAGGCCAACAACAAAGGAAAGGTCAGGAGGAGTATGGGTTAAATACAAGAGTTTTCCTACAAGTTGACGGTATAAGGTAGCATCAACTTCAGGAGAAGTACAAGAGACTGAAAGTTTGACTCCAGACTGAAAGGGAGAAGGAGCTGGCTTACAATCTTCCATGTGAAAATGACGAAGAATATCACAAGCATACTTGGACTGGGAAAGGGAAATACCCTCCTTGGATTGCAAGACTTTAAGACCGAGAAAATAGTGTAAGTGTCCTAAGTCTGTCATTTCAAATTTCTTTTTAAGGCTGGACTTCACATGGTTTATAAGGTTGGGATCACTACCAGTAAGAATAAGATCATCAACATAAAGAACAAGGATGATAAGAGAGTTGCCCACTTTCTTGGTGTAGACAGTATTGTCAGAATAACACCTAGAAAAGCCAGATTCTAAAAGAAAGCTATCCATTTTGGCATACCAAGCCCGAAGAGCTTGCTTGAGACCATAAAGAGATTTCTTAAGTCGACATACAAGGCTGGAGTCTGTTTGGATGAAGCCAATGGGTTGTTCCATATAGATTTCTTCATGCAAGTCCCCATGCAAGAAGGCAGATTTAACATCCATCTGATGGGCTTCCCATTTTAAAGAGGCAGCAAGGGAAAGAACAAGGCGGATAGAGTTCATTTTGGCAACAGGGGAGAAGGTTTCAGTGTAGTCAATGCCTTCAACCTGTGGAAAGCCCTTAGCAACAAGACGAGCTTTATGTTGATCAACTTTCCCATCTTGTCCATACTTTGTTCTGTAAACCCATTTACATCTAACAAGTTTGCGTCCCTTTGGTAGAGGAACAAGATCCCATGTATCATTTGCCAACAATGAATGATATTCTTCATTCATAGCTGCTTCCAAATGTGGATGGCCTGAAGCTTCTGCAAAAGTGTCAGGATCATGATTTACTGGAGCTTGAGCCAGTAAAGAAGAGGCTCTTTCAAACTGAGAACGTGTACGTCGCTGATCTGTAGGATCACCGGCAAGATCACCTGCTGCATCCCGAGTAGCACGGACCCATCTGGGAAGTTGAGGATCCTGAGAAGGTGGGGGAGGATTGTCATCCTCACTTTCATCATCTGAAGAAGAAATGTTTTCAAAAGTAGAAGAGATAGGAAGAGGTGGCACATCCACCAGACTAGGCTCGCAGGCCGATTTATTTTCATCAAATTTTACATCTCTTCTAATGATAACATTTTTGGACTTAAATGGAATAAGTCTATAACCTTTTAAATCTTCAGAATATCCAACAAAAGTACATTCCTCACTCTTAGGTTCTAAAGCTTTATGCTTTTCATCTGGAATATGGGCCCATGCTTGACTTCCAAAAATACGAAAGTGACTTACATCTGGTTTAATGGAACTCCAAGCTTCTTCTGGAGTGATATTCTTTAGAACCTTAGTAGGAGTGCGATTTATTATATAATTTGCACAATTAATTGCTTCGGCCCAAAAACTAAGACTGAGCCCTTTAGATTGCAGCATACAATTAGCCATTTCCTTTAAGGTGCGATTTTTCCTTTCAGCTACACCATTTTGTTGTGGAGTGTATGGAACAGTATGTTGCATTTGAATTCCATTTTCGGTGCAAAAGTTGATGAATGTGTTTTTTACATATTCTCCACCATTATCAGTTCTTAGCTTAAGAATTTGATGTCCAGATTGTTTTTCAACAAAGGCTTTGAAGGCCAAAAATGTGTTAAATACTTCGCTCTTGAGTTTTAAGAAGTATACCCAAGTGCGTCTGGAGAAATCATCAATGAAAGTTAAGAAATACTTGCAGCCAGAGAATGAAGCAACAGAAAGTGGACCACACAAATCACTGTGCACAAGCTGTAAAGGGGCTGAGGCGTGCCAAGAGGCACGTTTTTCAAAACTGTCCCGATGATGTTTTCCGAGTACACATCCGGAACAAACACCATCTCTGCAAGATACCATAGGAAGACCTGTCACCATATTTTCTTTACATAGATGATGAAGGGAGCGATAGTTTAAGTGACCAAATCGCTCATGCCAAAGTTTGCTCACTTCATCATTATGAGCAACAAATACTGAGGGAAGATTTTATGACCCAAAGTTGTGAAACTTATACAACCTTGTGGAATCATCAGCAATACCAGTAGCTAGAATCTGTTTAGGATCTCTTAGATCCTTGATTACAACATCATGAGGTGAAAATTCAACAATTTTACCTCACCTGAATGAGTTATCTGATATACAGATAGAAGGTTGCTGGATAAGGTTGGAACACATAATACATCATTAAACTGACGATTGTCTAGATGAACAGTTC
>APFE031577157.1:0-11185 GCA_000404065.3 Pinus taeda
GCAGACCAGAGGTTAGATAGAGGCCTTTGACTGTCTATGAGCAGCAGAGGTATTGCAGAGAGAGTAGGATAGCTTTTGACCTGATTCTTTTTGTAATACTGGCTATATTTCCACTTGTATGATAATACAGATTTGGGGTTTTAGGTTGAGGCTTTCTCCGGATAAATTCTTCTATGTTATGTGTGATTGAGTCCTTCTTATTAGTTATATGTGTTCTTATTGATGTTGCTCGTGTTCGATTAAGCTTTTGCTAAATTGTTTGTAGAAGTCGATCAAGTGTTTTGCTTTAGTACATTGCATTACCAGGTGATCTACAGTGGGAATTTCTACAATATAATATATATAGATTAAATATATATATTATATAACTTTCTCACAAAAACTATTAGAAATTAAACAAATTCTTGGCAACTGTCTTTCATTCTTTATTTCACCATGGATCAATTATTATGAGGAGAGAGAAAGTAGTCTAGAAGTTATTGATGGGAAATTTGTGTGTCTCAAGGTATCTCAACCGTGTAATTGGGGGTATTTGATCCCTGTAAAATATACCATTTCTTCCATTCAATTCCTTACTCAAGACAAGATGTCATTGCCAGTGAAATTGAGCCTCTATAAGGCCATTAACCTCCATGATTAGGCTTTGTTGTTATCATTCTTGAGACTTTAGCTACAACTATATAATAATATTTGTACAAATGTCACCCTTCAGTCATAGGAACCTACTAGTCGGATGGTCTATGAATTTTTGGTATAACTCCTTCCTTCATTTGACTAGGCATCTTGGTTCTTGTGACAGGGTTCAGATCTAGGAGCAATGACCAAAATTATTAGAACCTCCCTGATATATATATATATTATATAAAATATATATATATATATATATATTATTATATAAAATATATATATATATATATTATATATATATAAATATAAATATATATATATAGATATCGAAATATTGATGAGGTGCTTGACGTTGTTCATTGTTTCAATTGTTAATTGGAGAAAAGAATGTCGTGCAATGAATTCCAACAATTAGAAAGATAATTTATCTATGCATTTGTATTCTTGGCTAGATTGATTGTATTAATCGCATGGTTTGGTGCATAAAAGGTTTAAGTTAACCATGTTTTTATCTTCAAAAGATTTTATTTGTTCTTATGCATAAAATATGGGTTAATTGTGATACTTTATTGAAAGAAAATGCATGAGAACCTTTCACATAAAAGATAGAGAAATCATGTTGTGTTCTTGAAAATAAGTATGTGTTAATTGCACAAAGAAATAACCATTTTATTTGAAAAAGAGCGCATGTGCAGATGCATAGAAACAATAGTTAATTTCATTATTATTTTTTTTTAAAGGGAAGGTATTCTCATGTATAACAGAAATATCTAGACCCCCGTAAAAGAGATATATGTGTTGCATATATTAAAGATGGACTATTACGATAAGTTCTTGCATGCACAAAAAATAATCATTGTGTTACAAACATGTCCTTTGCATGGATAGAATAATTATTGAGCTACATTTCTTTAAAACAATATATGTGATTACTTTTATTAGTTTCTTGAAAAGAAGAACGCGTGCTTATATGCACATAAGTAACAATTATATTGCTAAGCTATTGGAAAAGAATATGTGTGATTTGCATAAAACAATATCCATCGTGCTAATTTCTCTTAGAACAATGTGTTTATTTGCCACCATTTTGAAAGTATAAAAGTGTGTTTGCATGCATGAAAGAGTGGTTGCTTTGCACCTGGTCCCTTGGAAAAATAAATGTGTTTTTGCATGTAAGATTTAGTTTTCTTCCTTTGGAAAGAAATATCTATTTTGCATGCAAGATGAATAATTGGCATAACTATTATGTTAGTTTCTTTTGGAATAAGATAATGTATTTGCATGCAAGATTTGTGTTAGCTTTCTTTTGGAAAGAATATACATTTACATGCGAGAAATGATAACATGTTGTGCTAGCCTTCATTGGAAAAGATTCTTTTGGGAAAGAAGATGAATTTAAATGCACAAAAATAATACTAATGTGCTAGTTTCTTTAGAAAATATATATGGATAGTGGTGGTTTAATATTTTGGAAAAGAATACATGTATTTGTATTCTTTATTGTATTAGTTTTCTAGGAATGAAAACAAGTTATTGCATGCCCTATTGTGCTAGATTTCCACGAAAAGAAAACATGCATTTGCATGCTTTATTTGTAGGTTTTAACCCCGTACAGAAATTACCTGCATACGAATTGTAAATCACAGGAAAAATAAAAATGCGAGAGCATAACACATAAAACACATATACACAGAGATTTCCCACTGGATCTCAAAACCGAGACTACCAGCTTGATTTTTCATTATATTCCTTTCAATGTTACAATATATATTTATACATGCCGAAGCATCCAATACCATGGACCGAAAACCATCGCGTCCAAAACCATGGACCGAAGACCATAGGTAGGTTCGCCCAACCTAATATAGGGTCCAAAAAAAATAATTTCTCGGGGCGCTACCCGCCCCCCTCAAACCCCGTGGACAGGGGGGGCTGCCGCCCCCCCTCTAACCCCCCGATTCACTACGTAGGTTAGTCGTGGAAAGAATATAACACAACCCAACACATATAACACTTAGAAACAGAGGTGTGTGAGCTATAGCAGCAGTATGACAACGTCAAAGGGACCGTGCAAACAATGGTCCTCACTCAGAGGCTCATGTGAATGCAACAGACCAAAGCGGTAAAGAGCAAGTAGACGCAGCGCGACACAAAGAAACAGTTTTAAAGGTGCGTGTTCAGCCTTGGATCGATGAGGCGTTCGTAACCACAACAACAATTGAAGGCAAGCTTGTGCAAATGCATGGGATGCAGGGACAGCTATAGGGGAGCAGTTTTGACACCGCGGTCTCGAAACAACGTGTACAAGAGATACAGCAAGCAGCTGCTTAATGCGTTGCCGACCTTGTAGCAGTCCGAGTAGAGTTGGGAGGTCTCCGTGCGAAGATCTCCACACTGACAGAGTGACTCGAGGGTGAGTCACGATGTTTGTGTTGGGGGCCTATTGGGCGTGGAATCCCCCCAGTGCAAGTTTTGGGGCTTAAAGACCAAGTTTTGTCTAAGTCCATTATAAAGACTCCGCAATTTGTGGGTGTGAAGCTCAAAGTTGTAATAGAGTCATAGGGCTGTTCGCCCTTACTTTTGTAAATGTAGTATCAGTTTGAGAGATACACCCATGGTCCGCAGACCATGGGATTGTATAAATAGAGTGAGGCTCTAAGTGTAAAGAGACATCATCATCTAAGGATAGAAGGAAATCAATCCATGAAGCATTGACTCGAAGTGTAGAGTTGCCTCTTTTGGTCATAGAGTAGGAGAAGGCTCTGAAGCTGAGTGTGTAGAGGCCTAGTAGTCTACAGCTGAGTGTGTGGACCCCTACAACTGAGTGCATAGGGCAGGTTGAGTCTATAACCATTGGAAGCATTAATAAAGAGAAGTTTTACCATATTTCTGTGTATCTTTTCCTTTTTTATGCATTGAAGTATATTGGGTATGAATTGCAAGTTTATTGTTTATTTACTACGCGAACTTATATAAATGTGCTGAGTAAGTGAATATAATATAAGGTATCTATTTATGCAAAGATAACTAGTTGTTATAAGAAGATAAGTAGGATCCACAGTGTGACTTGGGGAAATAGTACAAGTCATTGATCCTGCAGCGCGAAAGCTCCACAACCCCTGGTTAGGGTTGCACGAAGGCAAATATAACAGGGCGCGAAGGCTCCGCACGTCAGGGAAGTGCGCGAAGTAACCTGCATGAAGGTATTCACAGTCGGACTAAATCAACCCCTCAGGCATCTCAAGGGTGGGGAAACCTGGTTCTAGCATCCCCCCATACTGCTTCGGGTGAGACCTCAATCCACGCTCCACGTACTATTGCCGAAAGGGCCAGTAGTATAGGGATTAGTTTGGCTAATTAAAATTTGAACCTAGGTTAGGCCCCAACAATCCAATAGCCCACAATTCTAACTTTTGGAATCCATTAAACACATGATGACAAGACTAATAAACCAAAAACGAACTCCAGGACTAGGCTTGACCACCCCCAACCAGAACTGACATTTTGTCAAACACTTGGCATGAATGAAGTCTACAGGTTTAAAGAACAAATTTAAGCATAGGAGTCTCATACTTATCTGAGATTTGTTATGAGGCATTGCTTCCTTATAACTTAGCTATAGTTTCATCCAGTAGGCCGTAGGTACATTGTTCAATTCATATACAAGTAAAAACATGATGGGAGCCATACATAGCCACTGTCATAATACATATTCATCACCAGCATAATAACAACATAAATACCAAGGATACAATAGTCATGATGTTTTCCCTTCCTCTTTCTATCATTTGATCTTTCAGGACAGTCACTTCTATAATGACCAAATTTGCAACAATGATTGCATTGAACTTTTGACATGTCTCTCTGTCTTTGTTTTTTGCAAAAATCAATATGAATCACAAAAGTTTGAGATCAAATGTATCTCTTCTCTTGCGGAAAATATTTTCTTTCTTCAGGTCTTCTTCTTTCATTTCTTCTTCCTCCATTTCTTCTTTGAAAGCCAAACTTATTTCTTCCTCCACTCTTCTTGAAACATGTTGCATATACTTGAGAGTCACCTTCTTCAGATCTTTGAATCCTCCTTCTTGACATAATCCTTTATTCTTCTTGAGTACATGCAGTCCATAGTTCATCAAACTTTGGAGCTTCTTTTCTGGCACATATTCCTGTTGTGAATAAGTCCCATTATTCATGTAAACTATTAAGTGTTGCAGTCACTAGTTCCTTTTGAGGAATGATTACATCAATCAATTGAGAAATCCTCATAAAATATTAGGCTCTAGTATCATTCCTTTTCATTCTAACATCACTTGATTCTTCAAACTCATTACTTGACCAATATTGTTGATAGTTTACAATCCAATTAGGGCATCATATATTTTCTTTGCAAAGTCAAGATTTGTGATATATAGGATCAAATGATCTCTTACAAAGTCTACAATGATACTTATAGTTGTAATATCATCTTTCTCAAATTTTAATTTCTCTTCATCTTTTTCCAGTTTAGTGACCTTGCCTTTCACAATACCTAAGAGATCTTCCTTTACAAGAATAAGATCAATCCTTGTTTTCCCAACTCTAAAGTTTGTATCTCCTTCTAATTTGTTTTCTTCCTTCATATGGGAACCCATATTCATGGACAAGAAAATAGATTGTAGAAATAGATCTTCCTCAAGAGTGGTCTCTTACCAAAGCTTCTTCAAGAGTGATCTCAATGTCCTTTACATCACCAAGGCTCTGATACAATGTTAATTTTTCAAGTGCAATAGATACAAGCACATATTTATGAAATACTGATAATTACTTATATATATATATATATAAATATATATATATATATTATATATATATATATATATTATATATATATATATACATATATAATATATATATATATATATTATATATATTATATATATATATATATGCTTTTAAGAATTCCATTTATCATTAAGAAATTAAACTTAATATTTTCAACCATAAAACCATAAGAATACAATAGATATCACAATGCACAATGATAACACGAGATTTACCTTGGAAAAACCCACTTAAGGGAAAACCCTGACAAACATGTCTTAGAGAAATCCTTTAATTCAACAAGAGATACATCTAATGTTGCTATTCAACTATGAGGTCAAACTGACCAACAATGCTTATGGTCAAACATGATCAACAACCCTCAATTCAAGCCTCCCAATCTAACATGCAACTCACCTTTATCTTATCTCCCCTAGGCTGAAATTTGGCCTCCCAGAAACAGTCTGTAAACCCAGAAATTTAGACTCCTAGTGTGCCCAAAAATACAGTCTACCCAAAATATGTTGCCCATAACATGTTGCACAAAAAAAAATTCTAGGGACACACCTGCAAGCTAGAGAGAGTGAGATCTCCATCCTTCTTTTCGACCTTCTTGCCCTTTCGCTTAGATGCCCAAAAATTGTCTTACTTGTAAGAGTTCAAATGGATCCTTTTTGGAGGAGGTCGAATGCCTTTATATAGAGTTATTCCTTTGCGAATCAATGTGTCTCTTCATTGGGGTGGACTTGACTATCTTGGAGCCAAAAATTCAAAATTCAAATTTCAAAATTTCTCTTTTAAACCCAATAAGAAGAACATGTCTTACAATAATTTTTTCAAGGACTAAATAATCAAATGACATGAAGAACATGTCTTACAAACTCTTTATCCATTAGAAGAGATCAAATATAAATTATGAAGGCTGACCATATCTACAAAATTCAATAGCACCTACAGGTGGCTCTGTGTTAAAGGAAAGAACATTTTATACCTTGAAAATTTCATCATTTCCACACATAGGGGATGTCCTAATTTTCAATAATAGATGGAGGCCAAAGGGAGTAAAATTATGATGTTTTCTATTAAGAGGATCAATGGTACATTTGATTCTTTGTGGTGCTTTTTAATTCTACTCTACAAGCGACAAGATCAATGACAAGAAATACATGAACATTTCTAAACAATTGTTTTTTAGGGCATTTGATCTGATATGTAATGAATATATAGTGATAAACTCTCTGGGCTACATGCCATATGAATGTTATAAGCATCTACATCAATGTATTTTATTTTTCCCATAAATAAAATATGTTCTTTTTGTTTCGTAGGAAAAATTATTTTATTTAAATATAGGAAAATAAAAATAGAGATAATAGTTTCATCTTATAAGTTATACTTGTCTCATATATTTTATTTTATTTTATTGAATTCATTTGAAGTAAATTCTCCTCTATTATCATATCTCAAGCATTCGATTTTCAAATCAATTTCATTTTCAAGAAGTTCCTTGAATATTCTAAATTTTTCTAAAGATTTTGACTTCTTTTTAACAAAACAAACCCAACTCATCCTTGTGTATTCATCAACAAGCAACATGAAGTATTTTTCACCTTCTAGTCCTCTTGTTCTTATTGGCCCACAACAATTAGTATGTACAAGTTCCAATGGTTTTGTCATGGAATGTTCCTTAGTTTTGAACTCAAATATTATTTGGTTTCCATGTTGATAATACTTGCACATAGTATTTGAAGGTTTCATAATTTCAGGCATATCCCTTATAGCTTCCTTCTTTCCGATCTTGACAAGTTTGTCAAAGTGTATAAGCCCTGTTGTATAGGTAAATCCCCTCTGCGGATAGAGGCAATCCCACTAGCCTAAATGGGGTCTAGCAACAATCAAACAACGCTAACACGTAGGTTCCTAATTGCAAAGTAAAGGCCAATGATTAGAGCCTACCTCGAATCCAACGCTTATATTCGTAGAAGAGTCGTCGCTTCCGTTCTTTCGCTTCAGTTGGTCACAATCCTCACGATCCTCGCGAATAGACACCTGCACATGCAAAGAACAAGACAAATACAAGCATAAAATCCAAGAAATGCAACTATGTATCAGTCAGAAAGGATACAACTCAAACATCATAATAAAGACACATGAGTGGAACCATAATGATAGTCGTCTATTATTATTGATAAACAAAAGAGAATACAACCAAGTTCTGACGTCAAATCCTCCTTTGGCTGGGTGATCAGCAACACATGCCTTGCAAAGCTTGTAGGGGATGGGGACAAGCCCCTCTCTCCTTGATTACTTGTACATGGATCTCCTCCTTAAAGATTTAGCCTCATAGGGATGAACAAGGCCTCTTGCAACATGAGCTTAGCAATTCTCAGACTTTGGGACTTGGATTTGGGAGCTTGAAAAGTAGAATTACTAAATAGCTTGTTAAAGGGGAAAGAACAAGCTTATATAGAGGTAGGAGGAGTAGATAAGACCATCCACTTGATTCATGGGATTGTCCTTATCATTAGGAAGCTTCCATGAGAGGTGGACAACTACTTCCCTCCTTGGGAGATTCGAAGCCCAACTGAACCAACTCAAACTGGAATCAGTTCATGGATAGGATAGAAGGAACCTTCGGAAGTTTGTTTGTTAAAAACTTTACCCAACTGGGTTGGCGCTAGTGCGACTCTCAGACAGAGCGCCAGCTGGCGCGCCCTCTTTGGAGGATTTCCCCCATTGGCGCGAGTGATACACTGTGGAACAGCGCCAATGGAGAAAGGGCTATATTTTTGGGTATTTTGCAGAAGGTGTCTTCAGGGCATATGGAGTACATATTTTAAGGGATATAATGCAGGTGTTTTCAAGTTATGTCAGTTCTCACAGGTCCCGGAATAGGTCCTCCAATGTACGGGAGAAGGGGTAACAGGGACGGTGACAAAACACTGTGTAACAGATGCCCCCTAAAGCATGAAGCCCGAGAGAGACAGGGGTGAAGTGCTTTACAAGAATATGGTCGGCTGAAAACACGGCCGTCGGAGAACCTGCATGAAGTACAACTGATAGCTCAAATACATGATGTACATGGTATGGGCGCAGCCATCCATAACAGAGTACATAAAAATCTGGATCCCAGGTATGGACGCAGCCATCCGATGAGGATCAATGAATAGACTCAGGCATGGTCGCAGCCATCCAGTGAATGAGTCATGTAGTGATTTATAATAATCCACAAAATGCAACCTGGATCTCAACAGACAAAATCCAGGGTCTTGCGCTCTAACTCGACCCGAACAAAGTACAAGTTCAAGCATGCGAATATAGGAGTCGAAGTCGAACATGCGAGAGCATAATCTGATTACCAGTCAATGATGAAAACTGTTAACAGACGCGAGAGGTACCGCCAATAATGACAATGGTCCTCAAGGTACTATAGGTACAATCCACGGCGTGCGAATTAGTGAGCTGGTGTCGAACACCCGTAGAATCATCTGATCGGAGGTCAATGATGAAAACCTCGTGTTGAACACGAAGAACCTGCCATTGAGGCATGCAGGCTCCAAGGTACCTGAAGGGAGTCTCTAAGTCAACTTCCTGGATAATGAGCTGAAGTCAACAGGAAGTGACCTTGATCGAAGGTGGGCCATAATGCTTCCCACATCATCGACACGAGACAGAGAAGGATAAAATGTTTTGTGTGAAGTATTAGAGGGAGGTTGAGTATTCTGCAGAGGTCAACTTCTCTTGAACATATCGGCGGCATGACAGTGGACTTGCCAGTATTTGACATCAAATGATCAGGGGTCATGGTGACAAAACGATGAGCAGATGAATGGTCAAACAGGATAACCCAAACCCACGGAGGCAAGTGTGAAACAATATGAGATGTCCCCACCCAGACACAAATGCAGACGAGTGCCATGTTCAAGAGCGACATACTCCCGACACGACGATGATTATGGTTCCTTTATTCCTCCACCATTTCTAGCGAGTAGCTCGGTTATTTTTGGATGAAAAGCTTGACGGGGATAGCATATGCTTGAGAGGCATCATTTCGATGGAATCCGATGTCATTAAGTTTTAACGAGCCTGACAAAGGAAAAAGTCGGTGTCTTTTCATGTTTAGAGAGTTTGAAAAGACAGCGAAAAGGAAACTCCAGGGGTGTCCTTTTTCGTAAAGTTGTGTCTCTCGAGCCTGAAAAAGTATAAAACCATGCTCGAAAGTGTTAGCGCTTGAAATTTCACCTAGGCTGAGATAGACAAATCTCAAGGCTACATCAAACCATTCAGCCTCGTAGCTAGCCCTACGAGGCAGGAGAAGGCTCTCTCCGGTCAAACTCAGTAGATATTTCAATAGGATGAGCTGACCCAATTAGGAACACTGATATTAGGCTAGTAAACTGATAAAGAGGGTTGATTTAAAATTTTTGGGGTTTTTGGTGGCAATTGGAGGGAGTGCAATTCAGGGTGCGGGGATTGAGCTCAGTTTTTGCAGGGGGGGTCTTTGGGGCAAGGTAGGAGTTTGTGCTGATGCCTTTAGCTGAAATGGATGATCAAGGAAGAAAGGAGAAAAGCTAAAGAGGGCAAACAATGACTCTGAATCCTCTCTAGATAGTGGAAAACATAAACCTTAAACAAATTTAAAAGCTAAGCATGGCATGCATGAATTCAAACTTTATCACTTCATTTGTTTAATAAGCGGCAGTAAAGAAAGAGATGGAACACATAACACACTTACAATTACAATAAGAGAACACGCCATCAACACAAGAGTCCACAAGAATCCCAATGATGTCTGCAAAACCCTGGTCTTCCTTTTCCTCAAATTGCAGAGATACAAGTAAAATATACAATAGGAGCTTCTCCCTCAAGAGTCCAACCATGAAAATGAGTAAGAGAAGGCATAATATAGAAGATCTAACTCCTTTCCCCACCTCTAGGGGTCGAGCTCAGCTTCCTAAGAGCTGTTTCAACTAATTCTAAACTAATCACTAGATAATAGGCAGTCAAAACAACTTGCCTCTAAAACTTAGGAAACCTATCCATGCATTAAATATTTACCATTTACATCAAGGAAAATTATAGAAGTGTTCAAGGAGAGTAAAAGTATCTAAGTTCCATGAAAATTACACAAAAATCCATCATTTACATGCCTCAAAAGCCAACCAAAGTAAAAACAGTGTTTTGCTGGCCGAACTGGTCAAAACAGTGAAATTTCCCTGAGTGGTCCGCCCCTCACTTTGATTGGTCGTGCGCATTGACAGCTCTGTTTGAGGGCCTTCCCGGTGTCCAAATCAGGTGCAAGATAGCTCATTGGAAAGGTATGTGAGTCTACTTTCCAACCCCACTGAAATTTCTGAATTTGGAGTTGATTTGACCCCTCAAAAGTCATTTTTCCCAAGGCAGCTTTCTGCAACTCAAAAAAGGGGCAGAAAGTCAAAATTTGCATGTATTTTGAGCTTTTGGGAGCCCAAATCTTCATAAAATCTGAAACCCATCCATAGGCAAGTGTATTTTTGCATGAAAATTCTAAAAATGTAGAGTTTTCCCTGTTCTGAGCTGTCCCCATGACTGGTCGCGCACGGGGTGAGACCACTCAAATGGCCAAAACTTGTAAAATTCTGAAAAATGTCAAAAATGCCTCAAAACTCTCAAAATTTCTTGGGTTTGCTGCTAGGAGGAAGCTAATGAGTATCATGGTGAGTGAGAGAAGCCTCGGTCAAGATGCGGAGTGGGTTGGTCTTCTTCTTCCGTTTTTGTG